>JADHKR010000045.1:0-223578 GCA_019925305.1 Sporothrix cf. nigrograna
TAATAATAATAATAATAATAATAATAATAATAATAATAATAATAATAATAATAATAATAATAATAATAATAATAATAATAATAATAATAATAATAATAATAATAATAATAAGTTTTAACGTTAAAGCTTAAAGCTACCCCCCGGGGTGTATTTAACGGGGAGCTAAGGTATAATATAACGGGACGGAACGGGCCGCGCCGCACGTCAAACTACTTTAAGAAAACTAAATTAAACGGAGTAACGTAAGGGGGAAAGGAGCGAATATAGTTAATAAAGAAAAGGTATTTATAATTAAGTAATTTAAGTTTTTACTCTTTAACCCGTAAGGCGTATTTTAACGTATAAGTTATTTTAACGGTCTTTTGTTATAAGGGCACTTCTTAAGAATATGGTAAGAGTCTCTGCTGGGTGATCAGGCTAGGGGAGGGGGTTTTATTCTTATAAAACAGTGATAAGGTGTAACGGGTAAATAATGCTTAATATAGTAAGAGGTGGTTATATGTTGGGCGCACAGGAATATAAGTTTATATAGTTATGTATTTTAAATAACCGGTAGCGACTGAGTCTTCCCTCCTGCTTTTACGGGAGGAGAGCTTAGTCTTATATACTTAGTTATAATTATTCCTTGATTATACGCCTTAATTATTCGCCGTATAATCTTTATCTTTTAATTTATTCTTAGATTATTCCTTTAAATCATTCCCCGTATAATCTTCGTCCTTACTTTTTAATTGGACCGTTATTATCGTATGGGGATTTATTTTTTTATCCCGTGTTTTAAAAAGGCTTACCTTTTAACTATATTAACACCGCCGTTTAACGTCGGTCGTATTATAAATCCTCCGTACCCGTTAAAGGGTCGGCTGCGTTATTTTAGCTTGTTATTAAAGCTTGTAAGGGTTATATCCGTAATATAACCTCCTTTTTTTTTTAAATTCCGCTTTAAAATTTATAAGTAACGTGCTTCCCTCTTTTTTTTCGTTAGTCCGGTAAGGGTTCCTTTTTTTTTTAATATATCCGGGCGTATTAAAAAACGTCCCGTCGTTAATAGTTTTTCGCGCCGCCGTAAGCTTACCGAAACCTTTAAATCGTTTAATTTCGGCGTTATACCTTACTCGCGTTATACTCGTTTAAGCCGGGACTGTATTTAGTCCGAGCAGTCGACTCGTCGGGTGCGTCGTTATTAAACGTGTGTCCGTGTTAATGTTAAGTGCGATAGTCGTGGTATCGTTATAGGTCCGGGTAAGCTTCTCTTCTTTTCCTTTTTTTCGCGTCGTCCTTCCTTTAACTCGTTATAGCCGAGCGTTGGCTTTCGGAGTCTTAACAACTCTCCGAAGCCAAAGAGCGGGCGGAGCTCGCTTTAAAAGAGGCGTATCGTTAAGCTGCCCGGGCGGCCTTTTTTACCGCCGAGGCCGCCGCCCGGGTGCGCCGTGTTTACTAATAGTAGAAGTTTTATAAGGAGAAGCGGAGGCGTTTTTTTAACGAGGCTTATACCTTTATCGATATTAAGGACACGGCTCGTTAAGTTAAGGAGGAGCGCGAGGCCTTTTAAGCCGTTTAAGAGGCCTAGGCCGCCGCCGTAACCTTTGCCCTTGATTAAAAGGCGATTATAACCGACTTAAGGCCCGGCCCTTTCGTCGTTAATACGCCTTTAATAACTGGGGGGAGTTTTTAAGGTGTTCCGTCGGTTTTTATATATTTTTTTTAACGTCGTAGCTTAACCACTTTATTAAATATTTTAGTTGTCCTTTCTTTATTTTACGGTGTGCCGTGATTCCCTTAACCTCGTATTTTAGCTCTTCGAACACTTGTTCGTTCGAAAGTTTAATCGTGCCTAGTGTTTTCTTTAGTAGTGAGACGTTAAACCGTAAGTGTACCCGTAATCCCTTGGGTAAGTCGAGTTCGTACGCCGAGTTTAACACCTTCTTTATAATTTTAAATGGTCCGAGACGTTTAAAGTCTAACTTGTCGTTAAGTCTCTTTATTTTTAAGTTTTTTCGGTTAAAGTAAACCGCATCTCTCTTTTTAAAGATTGGCCCCTTAATCTTTTTTTTATTAGCTTACGCGCTTATTTACTATTATTATCGTACGAGGTTTACTTTTACTTCGTCGAGTATTTTGCCGAATCTTTAAATAGTCTTGTCCGCCGTTAAATTTAAACCTTCTTCCGGGTGGTAGTTTATTCGTGGTTTAAATCCGTAATTCGCTTCGAATAACGAGAATTTAATACCGTCGTACACCGCGTTGTTATACGCGATTTAAGCTAGTGGAAGCCACTCGACTTAATCGTTTTATTATTAGTTAACGTATGTTCGTAAGTATTATTCGAGCGTTTAATTCGTCTTTTTTATTTACCCGTTCGTTTAAGGATAAAACGTTATATTTAACTTTCGTTTTACGCGTAACTATCTCGTTACCTTTACTTAAAACTTACTCGTAAACGTGGTCCTTTTATCGTTAACGATATCTTTTAATAATCCGTGGTTACTTACCACGTTCCGTAAGAACGTATATGTTAAGTCCTTTACCGTATAAGATTTGTAGTAAGGTAGTAAGGTAAAAAGTACGCGTACTTCGTAAGCTTATTTATTATTATTAAAATATTATCGTATATTACTTCTGTAAGCTTTTTTTAAAATGCGGGCAACTTAACGATAAGGTTTTAAGAGATGGACTTTTATAGCCGATTAAAGATCGGTAGTGGTTATGCCAGGCCGTAGGCCTTATATCTCCGGGCTTTCGTTTTATTATATAAGTCGTATTCTTTGATCACGTCCTTGATAGTGTCGTACCATCCCGTAATATCGTACGACTCCTTAAGTCTTTTTATCGTCTTTTAAATGCCGAAGTGCCCTTTTAACGGCGCCTCGTACACTTGTCGGATGATCTCGCGCGGGTCCCCTCGGATCGCCGCTTTTAAAATCATCGATCCGTTTTTTTATATTTAGAGCACCGTTTGTGCCTCCGTCGATGTTAGTCCGATATAGTCGCTACGCTTGTTTAAGGCGTCGGCTTTATTATTATCGGTTCCTTTCTTATATACTATTTTAATGTCGAACTCGGATAAGTATTAGGCTTATTTAACCTATCGCCCGTTTAACCGTTGATTGTTGGCGAAATAAGTAAGGTTTTTATAGTTTAAGTAAATCGTTACGGGGTGCCTTACTCCTTTAAGATATACTTTTTACTTTTTAAGTTTTTTAATAATAGTTATTAATTCTTTATTATAAACTAAGTATCGTTTTACTAGCCCGACGAACTTTTTCGAGAAGAAAGCCACCGGGTGTGCTTTCCCTTCCTCGTCTCGTTAAAATAGTTCGCCGTTTATTACGTATTTTAACGTATCGACATTTATTTCGAATAGTTTATCGGGGTTCGGTTTTTTAAGTATTAGTTCCGATAGTATTATTTTTTTAATTCGTTCGAAGACGTTTTACGTTTTTTTTAATTAAAGGAACTCGTTTCCTTTCTTCGTTTAGTTAAAGGCGTTGTTATTTTACCGTAGTCTTTAATAAACTTCCGATAATAGTTTACGTATTTTATAAAGGATTATATATTTTTAACGTTTTATAATATTAGTTAATCTTTAACTACCTCGATCTTTTTTAATTTTATAACTAATTGTCCGGGTGTAACCACGTACTTTAAAAAGACCGTCTTTTAAATATAAAACTTACACTTACTTACTTTAATTAACAACCTCGCGTTATCGAGTTTCCGTAAGACTCGATATACGTACTCTTTATAATCTTTTTAAGTTTTCGAGTATATTAAGATGTCGTCGAGGTATACTATAACGAAGTCGTTTAAGTACTCTCGTAATACGTCGTTGATTATTTTTTAGAATGTCGTTGGTGTATTAATAAGCCCGAACGGTATTATTAAGCTTTCGTAGTGCCCGTATCGCGTCCGGAACGTTGTCTTCCACTCTTCTCCCTCGGTAATACGGATTAAGTTGTATACGCCTCGAAGGTTTACCTTGGTAAACTATTTAACCTTCCGTAACTTGTCGCGGAGTTTTATAATAAACGGGATCGGGTATCGGTTTTTTTTCGTAATTTCGTTTAATTTCCGGTAGTTAACGTATAGCCGTAATATACCGTTTTTTTTCGGGACGAATATAATTAATGCTCCCGTTAAAGACTTTAAAGGTTTAATATAGCCTTTAACTTAATTTTTTTTAATTATTCTTTTAACACTTTTAACTTGTTTTCGTTAAGTGGGTAAATCCTTTAATAAGGTGGTTGCTTTCCTTCTTTAAGTGGTATTTAATAGTCGTAAGGTTTATACTTTAATAAGCCCGTATCGTATTAATGCTTTTAAATATTCTCGTATTAATAGTATTAAGTTAATACGTAGCGGAGGTCGTCCCGCTTTTCCTTTATTAACGTATTTAACGTCTTAATAATTATACCTTATCGTAAAACCTCGTTTTAAAATAACTAATTAGTGGCTTAATCGATTATAAGGTTATTTTCCTTTAATTATAGCAGCCTTAAGATTACATCGTCGTATTTTAACTTTATAATATCGAGTGTCGTATTAACTCGCCTACCTTATATTTAAAGGTTTAAAAGTCTCGTTTTTCGTTTAACTTAACTATTATCGTATACGGCTTAACGTTTTTCGAAGTCGTATAATATATATAGTCGTTTCTTCCGTTATTATAAGACTTCGTATTAGTTTATTATTCGGGGGGCGATGTAGCTTCCTTTTACCTTTATATTAATTATAGCCCGTTATTAACGGTTTTTTTATATGATCGTCACCTTAATGTAACTCGAGTTTACGTTAGAATTTAAAGCTTTAAGGCTTAGTTTAAGCTCGCGCCTTACGTCGGTTAAACTTAGTCGTTTTCCGATTCTTCGCCTTCGTCGTCGGCGACGTGGCCCCTTTATACCGTCCGTCCCGTCTTTGGTGCCCTTTTTTAATAGTCGTATTCGAGCGTAAACGTTATTCGGTGGCGGTCCGCCTCGCGTAACGAGGGACCTTAGTTTATATGTCTCTTAGCCCGTCGTAGTCTCGGCGTGTTGATTCTTCCTTGCTCGTGTTCGTAGTACTCGTGCTCCGCCTGGATCCGGCGTCGCTCTTGGGACGTTGCTTCCCTTCGCTCCGCGTACCGTCGTGTATAGTTAATGGCGTCGTAGTCGACCCGTGGGGTGCAGCCGTCGTCTTAATATTCGTAGTCGGTGGCGTGGTTGTTACGTTTTAGTAGTCGTGGGATAAACGGGTTGGTATTTTTTTATTGTAACTCTTACCGTGGCTTCCCTTTATATTATAATGCTGCTTTTACGTATACGTGGCGTGAGTAATAAGCTTCCTTATAATCTATTTATAAAACGTCGTCTCGATAACTCGTTTAATAGTGTAAAAGGATTTATTTTTTTTACTAGGCTTTTTTTAGTCGGTTTATTAAGATTTATATCCTTTTAATGTACGAATAATATACCCGGGTGATCTTTTAGTCGTTGTTGTAAGGTAGCGTCCCTACGTAAACGTTTGTTCGTTTATACGGAAAGGGTGTGCCTTTTTCGTCGTATAAGTCTTTAGTAAGGGCCTTTTCGCGCTTTATTAAGATTTTAAGTAAGTATACTTTTAACTCGTTATCGTTAACCTTTAAGTTCGACCGTAAAGGTGACTTATAACGGCTTATTATTCGGATACCTTTTAATTTCCGAAAAAAGTATCCGCTGCTTTATTTCTCGCTTTTATAAATTAAGCAGTCGTCGTCGTAATATACCGTTTAATTAAAAGCGTTATAAGTCGTCTTTCCCTCGGGTACCCTTTCGCGGTAATCTCGAGCGTAATACCCCTCCCGTCCGTAGTTATAATACTTTTTTACGGGCTTTTTACGTTAAGGTGGCTCGTTAATAGTCTTATTTAAATATATAAACTCGCTTTAATAACGGCGGTCTTTTTATTTATTATTTTAGTTACCGTTACCTTTTTTCGTGTCCTTACCCTCGTACCTACGTTATCCTTTCTTTTCTAACATCCGTTCGTACAGTCGGTTATCGATGGAAACGGCCATTCCGTAATACTCCGTAAAGAGTCCCGGCCGAGGGCTTTTATTAAGTTCGTCTTTTACGTTGTCTTTAAGGCCTTCGTAATATCGGGCTATAACCAGCTCGTTATCTTAGTCGAGGTAGGCTATTAATTATCGGAACTCGTTAGTATAAGCTAATATAAATTTAATTTAATAAAGGCGGAGCAGCTTCCGCTTATATTCCCGGTCGATGTCGGGGTCGCCGAACGTCTTTTATAAAATCTTATTAAAGGCTTTAAACGAGGTGAATATCTTTTTTATTTCGTCGTTTATTTCGTCCGGCTTATACTTATATTAAAGGTAGTTATCGAGGTAAGGTTGGGCTTACGCCGTAACCGATCCTTTTAAGTACGTTATAGTCGTAAGTATTTTATCCGCGCCATCGCTTAAGTTAAAGGCTTAATACTCGAAGTATAAGCGGTATTATATTAAAAAGGCCTTTAACTTAACTTAACTACCGTCGTACTTTTTTAAAGGAGGAATTTTAAAAGGGTCTTTCGCGTTCCCGACGATTAATAATAACTATTAAAGTTATTATAACTAGTTAACGCCTTACTTATTTTAAGCTTTAAGCTCGTCGATTTATTTTTATATAACTTATATCTTCGTAACCTATTAAGTAAAAGTTATAATACTTCCCGTAACGGTTAATATAATATTAAATATTATTTAAGTAAAACACGGTTAAAGTTTAAATAAAAGTCGTTATTAATATTATAAAGGCACTTTTTAAAAATATAGTAAGAGTCTTTATTAAGTGATCAGGTTAAAAGAGGGGGTTTTATTCTTATAAAACAATAATAAAATATAACGGGTAAACAATGCTTAACACAGTAAAAGGTGGTTGTATATTAAACGTATAAAAATATAAGTTTATATAATTATATATTTTAAACAACCGGTAACGACTAAGTCTTCCCTCTTATCTTTACGGGAGGAGAGCTCAGTCCTATATACCTAACTATAATCATTCTTTAATTATACGCCTTAATCATTCGCCGTATAATCTTTATCCTTTAATTTATTCTTAAATCATTTCTTTAGATTATTCCCCGTATAATCTTCGTCCTTGCTCTTTGATTGGACCGTTGTTATCGTGTAGTAATCCGCTTCCTTATCCCGTGTTTTAAAAAGACTTGCCCTTTAACTATACTAGCACCGCCGCTTAACGTCGGTCGTATTATAAATCCTCCGTACCCGTTAAGGGGTCGGCTGCGTTGTCCTGGCCTGTTATTAAGGCCTGTGGGGGCTATATTTGTAACAACGACGTATTAAAATAATAAAACCCCGAAAACCTTAAAACGGCTTGGGACGCTTGGCGTCTCTTTATTAATAAAAAAGTGGAAGTTTAACGCCGTTGCGAGGCTTTTCGCGCGCCCGCGCTTTTTATATTAATCACGGCTCCCGCGTTCAAAGCTTTTTAAAACTTTAAACCGGTGGTATAAAAGCCTTTTTAAGATTATAACGGTAATTCCCGGCCGTTTATTAATCCCGGGAATTACCCTTTTTTGAGTTTTACCGGAGGGGCCCTTATAATAATTTCAACCCTTACGAGGTTAAAGGGCGAGGCCTAAAGCGGTCTAACATAGTAAAACGAGGTGGTTAATACGAAGGCGGTTAACACTTAAGACGTAGTTAAAGGAAGTGGCTTGGCTAATAAGGATTATCTTATACGGGGTATAAGATAGCCGTATAAGATACGAATAAGATGGGGGCTATCTTATATAAGGAATAAGAAAGACGTATAAGATACGAATGAGATTAACTAGGTATATAGTTACGACGGAGTTGCCCTTTTATAGGATGGGGAGCTTAGTCGTTACCGCTTGTTTAAAATTAGGTACCTTTTACATTACTTTATTTTAATGCCCTTATTATATATAAATTAATATTACTTTAAATTAACGTATTAAGTTAGTTTAACTATTATACTTTATTATTATTTTATCCAAATAAGCCCTCCTTTAACTTAATTATTTAATAAAGTTACGCTTTTTTTCTAAAAAAGATTTTTTTTATAATAATAATAACGACTTTTATTTATATCTTAACCGTTTTTTACTTAAATAATACTTAATATAATGTCGACCGCTTCGGGAAGCACTACGACTTTTATTTAATAAGTTATTAATATATAAGTTATATAAAAACGAATTAACGAGCTCGAGGCTTTTAATAAATAAGTTAACCAGCTTTAATATTATTAATAATTATAATTAATCGTTAAAAGTTTGAAAAACCCCTTTAAGATTCCCCCTTTAAAAAAGTACGACGGTAGTTAAACCGGGTTAAAAGCTTTTTTAATATAATACCGCTTATACTTCGAAAACTAAGCCTTTAATCTAAGTGACGGCGTAAATAAAGTACGTACGGCTATTACGTACTTAGATAAACCGGTTACGGCTTAAGCTTAACTATACCTTAAGAACTACCTTTAATATAAGTATAAGCTGGACGAAATAAACGACGAAACGAAGAAGATGTTTACTTCGTTTAAAACTTTTAATAAGATTTTATAAAAAACGTTTAACGACCCCGATATCGACCGGGAATACGAACGGAAGTTACTCCGCCTTCGTTAAACCAAGTTTACTTCGGCTTATATTAACGAGTTTAAATAATTAATAACCCACCTTAATTAAAACGACGAGCCGGTTATAACCCGATATTAACGAGAATAAATGTTTAAAATTTTAAGTTTTTTTTTTTCTTTTACGTGTTTACGGAAGTTAAGCCTTTTATCGAATTACACTTTAAACTACCTTAAGTTTAAATATTTTTTTATTTAAGTTATCTTATTTAACGCTTTAACCCGGGGGGTCCGTTTTAAATTTAATTAATTATATTATAAAAGGTTCGCCTCCGACTACCGTTTTAAACGAGGGTTATTTACGTTCCTTTTCCGGTAAATATAAATTAGTTTACACTTTTCGGGTACGAAGGTAACTTTATTAACTTAACTTTAACTAATAATATTACTTAAATCTTTACGAAAGCCTTTAATATTATCCGTGGTAAATTTAAACGTTTTAACGATAACGATATTATCGGCGTACTCGAATTTAACGGTTAAAGATTAACGAAGAAGTTCCGTTGCATATAATATTAAAAAAAGCCTTTATAACGTACTGTAAACGACCTTGTAAAAGTTTATACGGTAATCCTTTAAACGCACCCGTACTTTACGTTCCGATAAAAAATAACGGATAAACTTTTTAAGTTTATCCGGTTATCCGTCCGCTTTTATTATCATTAATAAACGCCATAAAAGTAAAATGCGCTTTACACGTCGGCCGTAAGTAAAAAGACCTCGTAACCTTTATTTAAAGTAAGTTATACATCGTATATAAAAGTATATATTAAGTTTATATTAAACCATCGTAGTAACGCCCCGTAATATTACGGATTAATAACTTTATATTAAAAGGTCGTCTATATTATACGGCGGGCGATTAAACGTTTCAAACCTCGAACGATATAAAAGATTAACGCGATAAGCTTTTAAACGCGGGGAGAGGAGGTTTTTTTTATTTTGTAATAAAAGGACTACCTTTACTTTTTTTTACTTTTTTTTTAAAAAAACCTTTCCGTAAATAACTTTTATAAAAGGTATCTATAATATTTTTTAATATACAGCCACGCCGCTCGGAGGAGCCTTATTACCATCTCGTCCGGGCTTAACGTAGATATAATAATCTTTATTATATTAACTTCGATTTCCTCGTCGTTAATCCTCGTAAACCACGGAATTTTAAAAAACACGTTAACATACTTATAAAAAAAGTTTATAAAAAGTTGTTTTAACGGTAAATCGTTTTAAAATAACCTTTTTTAAAAGCCTCCGCCTTTTAAAGGTCGAGGAATAAGTTTAACCGCCGATAACTACCGGGGGTATAATATATTTTATAATAAAGTTATACCACTTAACGAAGCGGTATATATTAAAATCGTTTTTAACATCGTTAATAACGTTCGTTTGATATATCCGTTTAAATTATCGCACCGCCTTATAAAAAAAACGCCTTGCCTCGTATAATTCTTTAATACAGTTTAACTCGTTTCGTAAACGATATTTACTTTAATAAATAAATACTTTATAAACTTCCCGGCATTTTTCGTTTTACTAACGGTTACACTTATTTAACTATTAATAAGTCGTATTATACAATATTACCGTGTTTATTAAGACTTTTTTTAATAACCGCGGCCGCGGCTTTTAATCCCGCCGTCGAAAAAAAGGCCGGGATACCGATCCTCGTTATATATTAACGGACGGTTTTAACGAAGGCGGGGGTCCTACTTTTTAACACCCGTCTATACCCGTCCGTTACTTTCAAGTGTTATTATTAATAGTTTATAATTTAATATAAAGCGTAAGTCTCGTTAAACTTTAATTTTAAAAAAGGTATAATATTAAAAGTAATGTTTATTACGTAGCTTACTTTATTAATCGTTACGGTTCGTTTATATTACGGACATGGCCCCCACAGGCCTAATAACAAGCCAAGGCAACGCAGCCGACCCCTCAACGGGTACGGAGGATCTATAATACGACCGACGCCAGGCGGCGGTGCTGGCGTGGCTAAAGGACCAATCAAGGAACGAAAACGAAGATCATACGGGGAATGATCTAAAGGAATGATTTAAGAATAAATTAAAGGATAAAGATTATACGGCGTATAATCAAGGCGTATAATTAAAGGATGATTATAACTAGGTATATAAGACTGAGCTCTCCTCCCGTATAAGTAGGAGGGAAGACTTAGTCGTTACCGGTTGTTTAAAATATATAACTATATAAACTTGTATTTTTATACGCTCAATATATAATCACCTTTTACTGTGTTAAGTATTGTTTAACCGTTACACCTTATTATTGTTTTATAAGAATAAGACCCCTCCCCTAACTTGATCACTTAATAAAGACTTTTATTATATTTTTAAAAAGTGCCTTTATAACATTAATAACGACTTTTATTTAAACTTTAACCGTGTTTTACTTAAATAATACTTAATATTATGTCGACCGTTACGGGAAACACTACGACCCCGGCTTAATAAACTATAAAGATGTAAGTTATATAAAAACGAATCGACGAGCTCGAGGCTTAAAATAAGTAAGGCGCCGATTAATTATAATAACTTTAATAACTGTTATCGGTCGCCGGGAATATAAAGGATCCCTTTAAGATTCCACCTTTAAAAAAGTACGACGGTAGTTAAGCCGGGTTAAAAGCCTTTTTAATATAGTGCCGCTTATACTTCGAGTATTAAGCCTTTAATTTAAGCGATAACGCGGATAAAGTACTTACGGTTATTACGTACTTAAATAGACCGGTTACGGCGTAAGCTTAACTTTACCTCGATAATTACCTTTAATATAAATATAAGTTAAACGAAATAAACGACGAAATAAAAAAGATATTTACGTCGTTCGGGGCTTTTAATAAGATTTTATAAAAAACGTTCGGCGACCCCGATATCGACCGGGAATACGAGCGGAAGCTACTCCGCCTTCGTTAAACTAAATTTATATTAACCTATACTAATAAGTTTAAACAGTTAATAGCCCACCTCGATTAAGATAACGAGCCGGTTATAGCCCGGTATTACGAGGGCTTTAAAGATAGCGTAAAAGACGAACTTAATAAAAGTCCTCGACCGGGACTCCTTACGGAATATTACGGAATAGTTATTTCCATCGATAACCGACTGTACGAACGGATGTTAAAAAAGAAAGGATAACGTAGGTACGAGGGTAAGGATATTAATAAGAGTTACGGTAATTGTAATAATAGATGGAAAGACCGCCGTTATTAAAGCGAGCTTATACATTTAAATAAGACTATTACCGAGCCACCTTAACGTAAGAAGCCCGTAAAGAAGTGTTATAATTGCGGACGAGAGAGGCATTACGCTCGAGACTGCTACGAAAAGGTACTTAAGAGAAAAACGATTAAAGCGATAACTTTTTTAAGGCTTGTAAACACTTACGGGGCCTTTAATTAAACAACCTGTTATAACGACGACTGTTTAATTTATAAAAGCGAGAAGATGGGTAACGGGTACTTTCCTCGGAAATTAAAGGGCATTTAAATGATAAGCCGTTACGGATTACCTTCGCGGTCGAATTCGGAGGCCGACGATAACGAGTCGGAAGTATACTTGTTTAAGATTATAGTAAAGCGCGAGAAGGCTTTTATTAGACATTTATACGACGAGGAAGGTGAACCCCTTTTGTATAAGCGAGTAAACGTTTACGTAAGAACGCTACCTTATAATAATGACTAAGAAGTCACCCGGGTGTACTATTTATACATCGGGGGGACAC
Source organism: Sporothrix cf. nigrograna (assembly GCA_019925305.1). Taxonomy (NCBI): domain Eukaryota; kingdom Fungi; phylum Ascomycota; class Sordariomycetes; order Ophiostomatales; family Ophiostomataceae; genus Sporothrix; species Sporothrix cf. nigrograna. Next base: position 12,378 of record JADHKR010000045.1, read on the forward strand.
AGGTTTTAACAGACCAGTTAAAGGAAGCTTAGTAAAAAAGATAAACCCTTTTACACCACTAGACGGGCTGTCGAGACGACGTCTTATAGATAAATTACGAGGAAGTTCACTGCTCACGTTATATATACGTGCATTATAGTATAAAGTGAAGCCGCGATAAAAAATGTAATAAAAGGACGTTAACCCGTTTATCCTACGACTATTAAGGCGCGACAACTACGCCACCGACTACGAACACTAAGACGACGACTACACCCTACGGATCGACTACGACGTTATCGATTATATACGACGTTACGCGGAACGGAAGGAGGCGACGCTTTAAAAGCGACGCCGAATCCGATTAAAATATAAGTACTACGAACGCGAATAAAAAAGAGTTAACGTATTAAGGCTGCGACGGGCGGGAAGATATATAAACTAGGGTCCCTTATTACGCGAAGCGGACCGCCACCGGATAGTGTTTACGCTCGAACACGACTATTAGAACGGAGCATAAAAAACGGGACGGACGGTATAAAGGGGCCACGTCGCCGACGACGAAGGCGAGGAATCGGAAAACGATTAAGTTTAACCGACGTAAGGCGCGAGCTTAGACTAAGCCTTAAAGCCTTGAGTTCTTACGAAAACTTAAGTCACATTAAGGTGACGATTATATAAAGAAACCGTTAGTGGCGGGTTATGATTAATATAAGGGCGGAAGGGAGCTATATCGCCCCCCGGATAGTAAATTAATACGAAGTTTTATAGTAACGGAAGGGACGACTATATATATTATACGACTTCGAAGGACGCTAGGCTATATACGATAATAGTTAAGTTAAACGAGAAACGAAACCTTTAAACCTTTAAATACGAGGTAAGCGAATTAATACGACACATCTTTTTTATATACTTTTTTCCGAGTGTTAACTTTTTACTTACACGTATCCTTTATTACCCTTATATATACGTATATATATTATAATATACGCGTAACGTATTTACGAGCTCGCCGTTATAATAACGGTAGTCCGGGCCGCGGCCGCCACCGGCGCGCCGTTTACGACGCCGCCGGCCCGCGGAGGGCGCTCGTACTCCCGTACGTTAAGCTTTACCTCACCGTATAACCTCCGTAAATTAATTTATACTTTTGATTATAAGGTTATACCTTTTTTCTCTTTAATTTTTTTTTAATTTCCGGCTACGTAAAAGGATACTATGGCGCGTTATATTATAATTACGGACGAAGTAGGCTCGGTCGTTAAAACGGTTTAAAAAGTTATGATAACTACGTTTATAAACTTTACGGATTAAAAAATAAACGGTAATAAGTTTATTTAACGCTTTAAATACTTATTTATAAACTTTTGAAAAAAAATGTTAAAATAAGAATAATACAGTTAATTAATATAATTAACAAGTTGCTCTCCGCTACGCTTATTAATAATATAACGCCGCAAGTTTTTTTTTACGTAAAGGTTCTAAATAATTCGTAAACGACTTAACCCGGTATACCCGTTTATCTTTTTTATAATGGCCGCCGGAAGTTATTATAAGTATTAAAAATAATAATATTAATAAAGTTAATTTAAATGAACGTTTTTCTTTTACTATAATAACGGGTTTATTAAGTAACACCTTTATACGGCCAGGATTAACGTAATAAAAATAAGGGGTATAACGTTAACCGATATTTTTAAAATGATAACTATTAATACGGATTTAATACTTTACTTTTATAACGATAAAGTTAAATAAGCTTTAATTAATAAGGCCGACGATATCGCGAAATAATTAAAATTTATAATAATAAATGAAAGCGTAATTTAAAAAACGTATTTAATAACCGAGGTCGAGCGTAATATTATTACCGCATTCGAAGCACTTTTAATAATAATAACAGCCGAGTTAATCGCTGATAAAGCCTTTACTTAAACGGGGATTAAATTAATACGGGTGATAAAGATTAAGTTATTTACGACAATAACCAGCCGTATAACGGCGTGGCTCGTATTTTTTAATTAATCGGTCGGGGCCTTTCGTTTTTTCGTGATTAATAAACGGTTACGTAAGTTAAATTTAAAAATTTTAATCTGTTAATATATTAATGGATATTTAAGTCTTCATAATTTAAATATATAATTATATAAAACCGCGTAAATATAATAAATGTAATGGCGTTTCAAAAAAATACTTATATAATAATTATATGCGAGGCCGAGTTTAAATAGGTAAATTAATAAAGCTTATATTAAGTTATTTACGATAAGTGCCCGGTTAAACCGATTATTAAAAACGGGGTGATAACTTATTTTAATTTCGGTTAATTACATTAAATTAAGTATTTTAATGTTTAATATATCAATTAAAATAAGCTTTAAAATACCGAATACGCGCCTTTTTCCCTCGACCGTTACTTCGGTAACGGTAAAAGAGGAAAATATTAAACCGTAAATATATAAGTACGAAAAAACCTTAATAAAAGATTGAATAAACGAGGTTAATCAAAAGCGTTTAAAAAACTAAACTTTCATACCTTTTTTCAAGTATATAGTTATAAACCTTATAAGTATAATATAATAATAAACTTCGATATATATAAATTTAACCGTTGCCGGTTAAAATAAAATATAAAAACAATTAAAGCCGTAAAGTTAAAAAACGATAATGGTTTGAAAGTAATGAAAAAAAGCTGTAACCGTAACGCTTATAACACCGACTTTAAATAAAGGGCGGGTAAACGCGACCGCTCTTTTTAAAAAGGGTCAAGTCAGATTAAAAATTTTAAATATACCTCTTTTATGAATATAAACTCGACACCCGACGTACCCTCCCTTACTTATGCTTAGTCGATAAAATAAACGGTACTCCGGATATTAAACTATTTTTAATCGTACGATTCGGGGTATTTGAATAAACGTTAAAAAAAGCTCGACCGTATACTTTTTTTTAACTTTACTCAAATATAATATCGACGTTATTTAAGTATAAAAACTATATACTTTTCTACATTTTAAAATTTAAACGTACTTTTTATATACGTTATTTTTACCGGTATATAATTAAATCGATAAAAATATATAAGTAAAAAAAAACCACGAGTTATAAAGTACGTTTAAATCCGTTCAAGTTTATAAATAATATAAATAAATATAATAATCTCCCGAGACTTTTTATAAGTTAAAGTAAATAACTTAATTATATTTAATATTTACAAAACTTTAAATAAAAACGAAGCGGATGTCGACGTTATATATTACGCTACTACCTTTAATCCCCTTTTAAACTACTTTATAAACGGCGATTTTAATTATAAAACATTTAAATTAAAACCTAAAGTTTAAAAGTAGAACGGGGTATAAAACTTATCCGTTAATTTATGAACTTTACTGGGGAATTAAAAGTAATAACTTATAAAATAAACTACGTAATTAATACTACCTTAATTATATACCTTTTATTAAAATTAAGGTTTAACGGGATATCCGTTAAATATTAAACTATAAATTATTATTTACGGATATCCCTTATTTTAACCCGTTAAAAATAAACGGGTTTAAAGGGTGTTAAAAAGTAAAATCTCCGCTATGGCCGAGTTTATTTAATAACTTATAATATAAGTATTTATATTTTAATCTTTTTTTACAACCGAGTTAAAGGCCGCGGCGGTAACTATTAAAAACGCTTGAATAACCGCGGTAACCTTATATAAAGTTTTATCAATAATTCAACCGGAGCAACCGTTAAACAAACAAAGATTATAAAAAAGTATATGAAAAGTTCTGAAAAGTAAATATCGTTTATTAAACGGGCTTAACCCCGTTAAAAGAATTATACTACGTTCAACGAGTATTTTACACCGTAATACGATAAGTTAAACGGATATTAAACGAAGATTATCGACGACGTTAAAAACGACGTTAATATATACTACCTCGTTAAATAAGATAACCTTACCACTCGGCACGCAACGCCTTTTATAGTTATAAACGGATAAGCTTATATAACGACCTTAAATAAAACGGAGGCTTTAAAAAAGGTTATTTCAAAGCGATTTACCGTTAAAGACGATTTATACTCCGATTCTTTTTTAAGACCAGTTAGTAAATACCTTTTATAAAAGATATCTACGTAAAGGCTTTTTTTAAGCGTAAAAAGAAGCTAAAGTTATCTTTTTATTTTGAAGCGGAAAAAAACCCCTCCTCCGCGCTTTTAAAAACTTATCGCGTTAATCTTTTATATTATTAAAGGCTTCGAACGTTTAATCGCTCACCGTATTACGTAGGCGGCCCTTTAATATAAAATTATTAACCCGTAATATTACGGGGCTTTATTACGGACGGTTTAAAGTAAACCTCGCGTATACGGTAGTATACGATATTTGATCGGCTTTAAATAAAGGTTAAAAAGTTTCTTTAATTACAGTTCTTCAGTTAAAATTAAAAAAGATAATTGAGCGGATAAATTAGTTAAGTTTACTTAATACTTTTTAACGGAGCGTATAATAAAATACGTTTTAAAAAGTACTATATAAACTTTTATAAAGTCGTTTACGGTACGTTATAAGGCTCTTTTTTATCCTTTATATTATTTATATTATATATAACGGAGCTACTCCGTTAAACACTTATGGCCTGCTTTAGTTATATTAACGATATCGTTATTATTAAAACGTTTTCAGTTTATTATGGATAGTACTCGTAACTTACGTTAAGATTTAAATGTTATAATATATTAAAGATATACGAATAAGGTGGCCTTCGCGCCCGGAAAGTTCGAGTTTATTTATATTAACCGGAAAAGGTACGTAAATAACCCGTTATTAAAGGCGATAATAAACGGCGAGCCACTTATAATTTAATTAATCGGACATAAAAACCCCCCTTTTTAATTGTAAGGGTTTAGAAAAATAATTTAAAAATAAAAAACACCCCGGCTTACGTTAATTAAACATTTAATTTAACCGACGGCTTAACTTCCTTAAGTATATAAAAAAAGGCGTCAAAGCCTTAAAGTTAATAAAATATTTTAAGTCCTTTAATAAGATTAAACACGGTCGGTATAAACCGGGTTATAAAAAAATTTAATGTACGGTATATAACAAAAAAAACGGTTAAAGTTTTTTATACTTAAATCCGTATAATCCCCGAGGGGGATATAATTATATATTTAAACGGGTTATAAATTATTCGATTAAAACGGTAACCTACGATACGGTTATAAGTATACGATTAAAGTAAACGATATTATTATCGTTAAAAATAACGGTAATATTTACGTTATATTATCAGTGTTCGACGTTGAAACGGTAACCGTTTTATAAAGCTTTTAATAAATAATCGTATTAAAAAATAAAAACTATACCGGAACGATTTAACTTTACGCGGATAATATAAGCGTTTTAAAAAAATCTTTAATACGCCGCCCTCGTTTTTATAACGGGTATTAATTCGAATATATAAGTTAACCGTTAAACACCGAAATAAGAGTAAATAATACCCGGAATATTGAAGTATCCCGGGGAACGAGAAAGCCGACTTATCAATTAAAATAAGTTACCGTATATTAACGGATAAAAACTTCGCGACCCTTTCGTATAACGGCTTTAAAACGATAAACATTAAATACGTCTAAGAGGTATACGAATAATAAACGGCGTAATAAAAATTCTTTTATTTATATATTAAAATTAAAATTAAAACCTTTAATCCACGATTATTAATACACGATTATACTTTTTTAAAGCTCGCTTTAATAAAAACGGCGTTTTACATTTTATTAACTATTAAAACGGGTTACTACGACTTCGTTTAATATTATAAAAAATTTTACTTAACCGCGGTAATAAATAATATATACTCGTACGGCGAACTTACCGTATTAACTTATATAATATATTACCGTTCAATTAAAAAGCTTTAAAACACCGCGTGTCACAAACCAGCCCGGCAAGCATTCTACCGCTGCACACCGCCCAGCCCTTGAATCCTGTATTTAGTCTGGCCTTTGCCTGCATCCTGTACTATAACTCTTCGAGCTACGTCTTCGTCTTTAACCTGTCCCCTACTTGTGCTTACTATACGATAATAATACTACCGCCTGCCTGCCTCGTCCCCGCTTACCAGCCGCCGCCCGCCCGCCGTGATATTACGTAGCTCCTTTTTATAAGCGCCGACGAGATGTCCGACCGCCCGTTGCCCCCGTTCTTGCCCGATAGCTTCGCCTCTTTCCGCGATTATGTGGCCGCGCACCCGGAGGACTGGTTCGAGTACTTTAAAAACGTGTACTCGTATATAAAGGGCACGGTTAACGAGGCCCTCGCCTTAAAAGAGACCCTCCGGGCCGAAGCCGCGAGTGTTCGTACTTAAACCGCCGACTTGGGAGCTTGCCGAGAAGAGCTCGTAGCGTCTTAAGTTAAACTCGACCTTTTAAAGAAATAATTAAAGGAAGCCCAGGACTAGATCTTCGAAGCCCGTTACAACGAGCGGAAGGCTTTTAATATGGCCCGACCCACGGTACCGCTTACCTTACCTGTTACTATTAGTCCTCCGCCGGCTTTTATTAAAACCGCTCCCGTCTCCTTAGCTGTAATAGTGGGAGAAGATATTCCGCTTACTATTAAATTTATTTACTCGACCCGCTTTATCGAACGACTATTAAACCTTAATATTTAAAGGAGACCGATAAGATTTTCGCCGATTCGTCTTTTAAATCCGCGAGAAGTTAACGATTAACTACGACCGTTTTTTAACCTTTTAATCTCGTATATCTTACGTTAATAACCGTTTTAAAGGTTAACTTTACGTTTGAATCTTACCGTATATTTAAAAGGGCGTGTGTTAACTCCCCGACTACGAGAGTATTTTAAAGATCCTCGAACGCGCGTACGGGGACCCGGACCGCCGTAACCGCGCCCGTATTAAACTATTCCGCCTCCGTTAAACGTATAAGGATTTTACCACTTTTTTCGCCGAGTTTTAACGTTTAACGTTAAAGGGAGAAATGTCGGAATCGGCCCTCCCGACACTCTTCGAATAAGTTATCTCGAAAGAGCTTCGCGTTATACTTTTATACCACGACCCCCTTAACTACGAGTACTACGCGTTCGCGACCTTTTTATAAAACCTCGAAAACCGCCGCCGCCGTTTTAAAACTTTATTACCACCCGTTACCCGTACCCGCGCCACCGACGCTCCGGTCGCCGCCCGCGAAAGTTAAACGGGTTAACGAGCGCGTAACCCCGGCCCCCGCTTAATCACCCGTGTAAAAAGAGAATTAATAAACTTAATTAACCAACGACGGAGTATACGCCGCGAGCGCGGCGAGTGTTACCGTTACGGCTTTAAAAACTACCTCGTCGCCTCTTACCCCGAACTAAACACCCGTCCTTAACGCCCCTTAAGCCTCCGCCACGCCACCGCCCCGAGACTTTAAAACGTCGTCGCCCGTCGCCCGTCCCGTGGCCGACGTAGTTTACGCCGCAACTCTTTACTCCTCCCGCCCCTCCTCCGGGTTATCCGACCGTTCCGCCCAATCCTCGAAAAAAAAGACTCGCTTAAAGTAAGTCGTATCCAGGCCTTGCCCGTAGCGCACCCCCGTCTCCCGATCCGCCTTTCGTCCGCCGTATTTATAAACTTCTTATCGAGGAAGAATATAATTAACGATCCGACTTAATAATCTTGCCCGCCGAATTAACCGTCCGAGACCGACGCTTTCCGACTTACGCCCTCGCCGACACCGGCGTCGAGGGTAAGTGTTTTATCGATTAAAGTTAAACGCGCGAGCGTTAACTGCCGATATAATTATTACGACGCCCTTTTAAAATTAAAGTGTTTAATAACCGACCCGCCGAAAGCGGGACGTGCTCCCATTACGTCCGGGGCTAGTTACGTATTTAAGACCACGTATAAAAAAACGCTTTATTTTTCGTAACGTAGCTCGCTTATTACCCGATTGTATTAAAAATACCTTAATTTAAATAATATAACCCGACTATCCGTTTCGTTAATTATACGTTATTATTCGATAACGAATATTACCGTTAATATTATAACGTATTTAAACGCCCCGAAAAGTTAAAGGCGTTATATAACGTTCCCGTTAAAGCCCGCCCGTATACGTACGCGGACCGGCCCGAGGCCTTATCCGCCCGAGACATCGCCCCCGTCTTTTTACGCGCCGCGACCGTATACGCGAGACGTTACGAACACCGTTTATATACCGTCACCGTCGAATAAATCGACCACTTATTAAAAGATTAATACCCGACTCCCGCCCGTTAAAAATTAAACCCGTTACCCGATAAGATCTCCGACTTCGTTAACGTTTTTTCGTTTAAAAAGGTTAAAAAGTTACCTTTACACCGCCCGTACGACTATTATATACCGTTAATAAACGGAAAGACCCCGCCGTTCGGCCCGTTATACGCGATATTTTATATTAAGTTAATAGCTTTAAAAGAGTGGTTAAAAGAAAACTTACGTAAAAGATTTATCCGCCCGAGTTCTTCCCCCGTCGCCTCGCCCGTTTTATTTATTTAAAAGTCCGATAATAACTTACGTTTTTACGTAAATTACCGTATACTTAACGCCGTTATAATTAAAGACCGTTACCCGTTACCGCTCGTAAAAAAAACTTTAAATAACTTATTTAAAATACGTTACTTTTTTAAGATCGATATTATATCCGCCTTTAATAATATCCGTGTTTAATAAAAAAAAATACTTAACCGCTTTTTAAACCCGTTTCGGCTTATATAAAAGTTTAATTATACCGTTTAAGTTAACGGGCGCGCCCGCCACGTTTTAACGATATATTAACGACGCCTTCCGTAAACACTTAAATATATTTTACACCGTTTACTTAAACGATATCTTAATTTATAACCGCTCCCGATAAAAGCACACCGGACACCTCCGTTTAATCTTATAAGCTTTACGTAAAGCGGGGTTATTTACGAAAATATTAAAGTACGAGTTTTTTATTTTAAAAATTAAATTTTTAAACTTATTTATAAACCGTAACGGCGTCCGTATAAGCTTTAAAAAAGTCGTTATTATCGTAAATTAATAACCTTTAAAAAAGTTAACCGACGTATAAGCTTTTATTAACTTTAATAACTTTTACCGCCGTTTTATCCGGGACTTTTTAAAAGTTATCCGCCCGTTAATATATCTTACTTTAAAAAATATCTTTTTTTATTAATCTTTTACTTACGAGGTTACCTTTTAAGCTTTAAAAACTAAATTTACGACCGCCCCCGTTTTAACTTACTTCGATTAAAATAAAGACGTCGTTTTAAAAATTAACGCGTCCGATTATATATTTACCGGTATATTATCGTAATACGACGATAACGAAATTCTCCGCTTTATTACTTTTTTTTTTTAAAAAAACACACCGTTACCGAGTATAACTACGAGATTTACGATAAAAAGTTACTCGTTATTATCCGTTACTTTAAAAAATAACGCTTTAAATTAAAAAATACCCCGTCCCCGATTTAAATTATCACCGATTATTATAACTTAAAGTACTTTACGACGACGAAGCTGTTAAATCGCCGTTAAACCCGTTAATTTAAATTTTTATCCCGCTTTAACTTTTAAATCACTTACCGTTTTAAAAAATAAAAAGTAAAGCCCGACGCGTTAATTAAAAGGTTAAAGGACCTTTTAAAAAAGGGAGATAATCGTCTCCGTCATTAAAGTTAAGTTATATTAAAAAGTTATAATTTAACCCTACGTTTATATTTAAAAGTAATAACTTTACCCGTTAATTTAAAAAATTAAATATTTTAAACTTATAAAACGGACGAAACGGTTCGATTAATTTAAACTACGTTTAAAACGTCGGTTAACCGTTACCCGTTAATTACGCTGGCGGAATACGAAAAACGTAACGGCCGTTTATATTATTAAAACCGTTTATACGTACCCGATAACTTAACTTAAAAGTAAAACTATTACACCGTTATTACGACGCCCCCGTCGCCGGTTATTTAAACCGCGCGAAAATATACGACTTTTTATCTCGAGAATTTTATTAACTTAATATATTATATTATATATTTTAATAAGTAAAAAAGTGTTAAATATACCGAAAAAGTAACCCGTCCCGTAAAGGTTATTAAAGCTTTTTAAAATTATTACTTATTTTTAAACGTTTTTAATAATATATTTTAATAAACTTTATTACGTATTTATTTAAAAGTAGTAAATACGACGCGATTTTTATTATAGTCGACCGTTTAATTAAAATACGTTACTTTATTTTTTATTAAAAAACTTATAATACCGAGGAAACCGCCCGTTTATACGCCCGTTATATATAACGTTTATATAAGCTTTTAACGTCGATCGTATTCGATTAAAAAAGTTAATTCGTCTTCGAGTTTTAAAAACACTTAATAAAACGTTTAAAGATTTTTAACGTTTTATCGACTATTTATTACTTTAAAACGTGTCACGGGCTGGTGGCCCGATAGTGGGCACGTGACGACATCACGTGCCAAAGGTGACGTGGGCCACGTACGCGGGCACGCGACCGACCAAGGACCCACTCGTAAGATACTAAAGCCTACCGGTGTAAAATTTTCTTCCTCTTTTTCTTCTTCTTCTTCTCTATCTAAAATTAGACTTTTTCCGCCTAAACCCGACCTTTGTAAGTGCTGTCGCCTTGAACCGTTATATTAGTTTAATTTTAAATTATCTACATTACGGGAAGCACGAGGGAGCGCCCGATTTACAATATTAACGGAAAGGCCTCCCGAGACACGGATAACGATATAATAAAATAAGTTCCCCCTCGCGACGAGGGAAGCGTTTAAGCGGGCGGAGACCTTATAGTTTAATTTACGGTTATATTAAAGAGGATAAACGCGTAGCTTTAAGAGTAAGCGTAAGAGCTCGTATAGTTGCGGGCCGAGCGGTAACGGCAGGGTTAACCTTAAATGGAGGCCGGGACTTAAACCCTTAACCCCGATGCCGTGGTTAAAGAGTTAACGGTTAAAGTAGGACGTCGCCCGAGGGTAAGTTTACCGGACATCTCCCGTTTTTCGGGGTACCGGCGGGATTACGAAAACTAACGTGTAAAGTTATATATTAAAATCGCGGTCGACGGCGACGTTATTAAAGGCCTAAAAGAGCGTTTCGTTTACGTTTACACACGCCTCGAGGAGAAAGCTTAAACGGCGACGGTGGCTTTTTTTAACGGTTTATTAAACGAGGAGAAAACTTTAAATCGATTTTTAACGTACCTCGACTTAATTTTTTTAAACCCGAACGAGTAAACACGCGTACGGGATAAGTTAAGATCGTTACGTTAACGTGCGGACGAGTCGTTCGTTACCTTTTTACCTCGGTTCGAAGGATAGTTGTTTAAAAGCGGCTTAAGGAGCTCGGGTGGTGACGCGACGTAGATCACTTAATTAAAGGGGGCGATTAACGACGAGATAGCCCGGGCGATGGTGAGCCACGCTACCCCGACGACTTACGTTATATATAAGGCTTAACTACTCACCGTCGGCTCCCGCCTCGATAGCTTACGCTCCCGCCGTGCGGGCTGGCCCCGTGATAACGGAAAGGGCGACCTTATAAACTTACGGGCAGGCCGAGCGGCCCCGGATAAAAAACGGGCCGTAAAAGATCGGCGTACGTGTTTTAAGTGCGGTAAGACCGGTTATATTTAACGTAACTATCGGGGGAAAAACGGTAAAAACACCGGGGAGGGGCAGCCTCGCCGCGACGGCACCCGCGTCTTTTAAAGCTACGTTAATAACGACGACGATAAAAAGGCGTCGGGCGACGATTAAAAGTCGGGAAAAAAGTAACCCCGGATTAAAAACGCGGTTAAAGGTAAGAAGGCTTAAAAAAAAAGGTAAGGTTAAACGAAAAAAAAATATACGTCGACGTTATAATTAACGGAGAGTATAATATATAAACATTCACCGACTCGGAATACCTTTACTTCGCGACGATAGCCGAGCGCACCGTAAGAAAATTAAAAATTAAAACGGAACGAATTAAACCGCGGAGGTTACGATAAGTCGTAAACGAGGGGGCCGGAGCGTTTATTATTAACGAAGTCGCGACCTTTTACGCGGACGTGGGTGGTTATTTAATAATAGTTAAAGCTTACGTGATCCCGGATTAAAAAAAGGCGGTGATTCTCGGCTTAGGATAAATAAAGAAAAACGGGGCGGTGATCGACCCCGTAAGGAATAAGTTTATATTACGGGCGCGAGGAGGGGTTATAATAGCCGTAAGCAGCCGTAAGAGGAGGGGCTTTAATATAACGACTTACGCGTCGGTGCGTATTATATAACGATTAATCGACGCGAACGAAATCGTCGAAGTCGCGGTAATAACGTTTATAAACGTTTAAACGGCCTTAAAAAAATAATAAACGACGTTTAAAACGATCGAAAACGTACGGACCCGACTTCCGGCCTAACTACGAGACCTAACTAACGCGTTTAATAAATAAAAAGTAAAAAAGCTCCCGCCACACCGTTTAAAAGTCGACTACGAGGTTAACTTATTAACCGACGAAGCGGGGCGGGAAAGGGAGATCCCCGCGTCCCCGTTATACCGGCGGTCGAGGGAAGAGTTATTAATAATAAAAAAAACGATAATCGACCTTTAAAAATAAAGACTAATCCGGTAAAGTAAATCCGCCTTAAGCGCCCCGGTGCTTTTTATAAAGAAAGCCGACGGGAGTCTCCGCTTTTACGTAGACTACCGTAAGTTAAACGGAGTCACCCGTACCGACGCGTACCCGCTTCCGTTAATCACCGAGACTTTACGTACGGTCGCGCGCCACCGTTAAATATCGAAAGTAAACGTCGTTTTAACGTTTTACCGGATTCGTATAACTCCGGGTTATAAAAGAAAGACCGTATTTAACACTATTACGGGGTCGTACGAGTGGTTAATTATACCGTTCGGTTTAAAGGGGGCCTTTATATCCTTTTAACGGTATATTAATTAAGTATTACGCGAGTTATTTAACGACGGCGTAATAACTTTCGTCGACGACGTGGCGATTTACTCCGATAAGACGAAAGGGGAGTATTAAGCCTTAGTTCGTCGAGTGGTGAAAAAGCTTTAAAAGGCGGGCCTTTAATTAAATTAAAAAAAGTGCGAATTTTTAACGACGGCTTTAAAGTTTTTAAGCTACGTAATACGGCCCGGAGTCGGTCTTTATATAAATCCCGATAAGGTAAGGGCGATTAAGGAATAAAAGGCTCCGATAACCGTTAAAAGGGTAAAGGGGTTCCTCGGTTTTATAAGCTTTTACCGAGAATTTATCCTTAACTACTCCGAAATCGCGGGACCGCTCACCGACTTAATAAAGAAAAGGGCGACGTTTAATTAAAGACCGTAATATTAAAAAACGTTCGACCGATTACGGATAACGGCGATCCGGGAACTTACGTTAACCGTATAAGTCTTAAAAAGGGAGACTTTAATAAAAGTTAACTCTTTCGGATAGGTATAAGGTGTTATTCTCTTTTAAAAAAGCGATAATAAAAAGTAATATCCGGTGGCGTACTACTCGAAAAAGCTATAACCGGCTTAATATAATTACCCGATTTATAATAAAAAAATGTTAACCGTTATCTCCGTAATTAAAAAGTGGCGGGTAAAGTTACGCGGTTATCCGTTTAAGGTATACACGGACTACCGAAACCTTATTTACTTCCGCGAGAAACGCTTGTTAAATAAGCGGTAGCTACGTTAGGCGGAAGACTTATTAAACTACGACTACGAGTTAGTACACCGCTTAAGCCGTTTATAAACGCTCTTTAACGCGTTATCGAAAAGAGATTAAAATATGTTTGCCGACGGGGACTCGCGGTTAACGGAGAGGTCCGTTTAAATATTAAAAGGGGCGTTAAGTCGTTAACGTTTACGGGGAGCTTAAGATACGAGCCGGGCGGAACCCGAGCGGGCCGTGTTATCGACCGAGGGAGTCCGCGTAAGAGCGTGCGGAGACGAAGACGGTGAAGGGGAGGGTTCGGCTTTTACGTACGACGAGTTACCCTCGCCGTTTAACGACGACGAGTTAACGAAGTTATAAAACGACGGGTTAAACGGGAATCGGCGTTATTAAAAATTACGGTAGTTGGTTTAAAAAGGCGAGAGGGTAATCCCGGCGGGTTAAAAATTAAAACTATCTTTATTAGAGTACGGCCTCGACGGGCAAGGTCGTTTAACGTAACGCGATAAGATTTAAATCTTAATTTAAAAGCTTTTACGTACGACGATTATTTAACGTATATATAATACGTTATTAACGGGACACCCCGGTAAAAAAAATACCCGGATTTTAATCGTTTAACGTTATACGTGGCCGGGCCTTACGTAAAACGTCCGCCGTTTCGTCCGTAATTACCGCTTATACTCGGTATTAAAGTTATAACGCGACTAACGCCGGGGTTTATTACGGCCGCTCCCGGTGCCGGAAAAGCCGTAATAAAAGCTATCGGTCGATTTTATAATACACCTCTTTTTAAACGATAAATATCGGGATATTATAATAGTGATAAACCGCTTTAATAAAGCCGTAATATTTACCTTTATAAAAAAAACTACGTTAACGAAAGTGGCGAACGCGCTTTTACGAGACGTCTTTTAACACCACGGCCTGCCCCGCGTAATAATCTCGGATAAAAGACTATAATTCGTAAACGACTTTTAAACCGAAGTGTATAAACGTTTAAAAATACGGCGACGACTATCGATAACGTATCACCCTTAAACAAATAATATAACGGAACGAGCGAATTAAAAGTTAAAGGCCTACCTACGGGTGTTTACATTATACGTATAAAACGACTAAACATCGATCTTACCTTAAACGATAATCGCGCTTAATAACCGCGATAACTCGACCACGGGTTTAAACCTTTTTTTTATACTTTATAACTTTTACTTCGACCCGATACCGGCCCGCGAGGACACCGAGGTGGGGGACGCGCCGACAATTACGGACTAAGTAAATAAGTTAATAACGAAGTAGTAAGATACCGCCGCGTTTATATACGCCGTTATAACGGAGGCGTAAAATCTTTAAACACGTTAAACGGATAAACGTTATACGGCCGCGGAGGTTTTCCGGGTCGGGGACCGGGTGTCGTTACGATTACGTTATATTTCGACGGATCGACCGGCGAAAAAGCTCGATTAAGTGGCGTTACCGTATAAGGTGATTAAACTAATAAGCTTTTACGCGGTACGCTTAAACACACCACTTAAAATTTACCCCGTCTTCCACGTCGACTTAATACGCCGCTTAATTAACGACCCGCTTTTAACTTAATAATAACTTTTCGACGAACCCCCACCGGTTTATATCGACGGGGAACACGAGTAGACCGTAATTAAGATCGTAAATCACCGACGACGCGGCCGCGGTTAACAATTAAAGGTTAGATAAACCGGTTACGCCGAGCCCACTTAAAAACCGTTAACGGCGGTGTCGGACACGGCGGCGTTCGAGGCGTACGAGGCCTCGTTAAGGACGATCCCGTGGTCCCGGACACCTGGATCGTAAGACGAATGGGGGCGCGACGGGCACCATGCTCGAGTTAGGTTTTCTCACGGTAACCAACGACCCCCGCTAACGACGGGGCGAGGCGCCTCCGATTACGCACGGAGCCTTTATAAGAGGGGGGGGCGATTGTCACGGGCTGGTGGCCCGATAGTGGGCACGTGACGACATCACGTGCCAGAGGTGACGTGGGCCACGTGCGCGGGCACGCGACCGACCAAGGACCCACTCGTGGGATGCTAAAGCCTACCGGTGCAGAATTTTCTTCCTCTTTTTCTTCTTCTTCTTCTCTATCTAAAATTAAACTTTTTCCGCCCAAACCCGACCTTTACAAGTGCTGTCGCCTTGAACCGTCACATATACTCTACTATTTAAAAGCGCTTCGGCGAACTTTCCGTTAATCTTTACCGTAACGTGTAAATGATCCGTCGTCAGCGGTCTCGTTGCTGCGACCATACGGGCGATGCTCTTCTCGCTGCCGTATACTTTTCTTAACGGTTTAACGCTCTTTACGCCCGCCAAGTACTTTAAGGCTTGTTTATGCTCTCCCTCTTTTTTTTAAGTCAAGTACTCGTCTCGTTTTAATAAGGCAATCGCTTTAAGGATAGGTTTCGTATTTAAGGTGCCAGGTCCTTGCTTTAACGATTTATACCCGATCTGGCCTTGCGGCTTTCCGTTGCCGGGGGCTCGATTAGTCGTAGTTAGTCTTTTTTTACGGCTGTTGTAATTTAATATACTTTTTAATATAATATTTTAATTTTCCGTAATTAAAAACACTTAATCTTTTTTTTACGTAAATTAATAAATATTATATCGCGTCGAGTTTTAGTAAGTTTATAAAAAGTTCCGTAAAAGGTGTTTTTTCAACGTAAAAAGGCTCGTTTACTTATATTAACTCGATAAACTCGAATTAAAATAAATCGGTTTTTTATACGTTTTTTAAATAAACGATTATCGATAAGGATTATTGTTATAATATAATTTATTAACTTTTTTTAAGTCGGTTGTACTTCGCGAGTTCATTTTTAATATCGTCTTTTAACCCGTAATAAAATACGATTATTTTAAGTTTATCTTTTTAGTTTAATTGCGAGTTAATTTATTAAAACTTTACGGGGTAATTAAATATTAATCCCGTTTAACGGAGGTTATATAATTATTATTTTACGGTACGTTCCTCGTCGGGATCTCCGAAAGCTGCTTTAAGCTTTTTTTCGTAAGTGGTAAAACTCGAGAAAATATCTTTCGTATTAAAATCGTAATCGTTAAACCTTTTTTAAGGTAATCTTTTTAGAAAGGTTTAAATTAGATAAAGGTATTTTTAATTAAAAAGGCTATTACATATATAACTTTATTTACTTTTTTAAGTAAGTTACCGGCGTAGTAAACGATGTAATGTAAGCCTTTATTTAAGTAAGGTAACCCCGTAAAGCTCTTTTTATACCGTTATACTAAGATAGTTCCGGAAACTTAAACCGTCGGTTTTCGTTTATAATTATAATAACCGGCTTAACGGTAGTGACCGCTTAAAAAAGTCTCTCGTTCTCCTTTTAAAGTCGTTTAATCTCGTCGGCGGCTTTTTATTCCGTTATTATAAGGGTTTTCGATATCGTTATAATTATTCGAGATATTATTTAATAATATAAGATAACTATTTAAATAAAAGCTTTTAGAATATTACGTTTTAAACTTTTATTTTAATACGTTAACGTAAAGGTTTATTAATAAAAGTTTTATATTAATAAAAAGTTAAGTACACCAAGTAATAAAGGTAACGTAAGGCTTCGTTACCTCTTTCTTTAAAAATTAAATAAAGACTTGAATTAAAAGTTATCTAAGTAAAGATTAATATAAATAACGAAGGAAGCTCGTTACTTTTAAATAATTCTTAACAATAAGTTAAGCCTGTCAAAAAGCTATGCCCGGTGACTCGCTTAAAACATCGTATTACAACGCTATCGTAAGTGTTATCACCAGGTGTTATCACCACTTGGTTATTTAATATCCTCTTACCCGTAAGTTTTATACTACTTGTCTCGGTGTTATTACCCCGTGGTTAATTGTTTTATAGTTATATCGGAATTTATTAGTATACTTATAAAGTTTATAATTATATACTTTGAAAAAGTATAAAGGTCCGGCTTTTTAAACGCTTTTAATTAACTTTACTTATTTAATCTTTTATAAAAATTTATCGTAATCGCGCGTTGATGGTTTAACATTTTTTTGCCGTTATTAAAATAAGGATTACAAAAAAGCCGCGTATTTAACACTTTGAAACTTACTTTAATATATTAAATATTAAAACGTTTAATCCGGCGTAATTAACCGAAGGTAAGGCGAGTTACTACCCCGTTTTTAGCCGTCGGTTAAATTAAGTACTTATTATAAATCATTTAATATAAACTTTAATAATTCGTATATTTAGCTTTTACCTCTTACGTAATTATTATATAAATACCTTTAAAAGGGCCATTACACTTATTATGCTTACGGGGTTTCGTATAAGTATTTAAATTATAAAAGTTTTAATATCCGTTAATATATTAACGGATCAATGTTTTCGGTTTTAAATTATATAACCGTTTATCAATTTAAAAAAAATAAAAGTCTTCGACCGGTTAATCGAAAAATACAATTTACGTTTTTATATAACCGGTTATTATTATAAACGATTTAATTTTTATTACCCATACTAATTTAATCTTCGTTTAAATAAAAGCTTCGTCGACGATTAACTCGGTCGTTATTATTATTAAAAGTGCTTCGAATACGGTAACAATAAAGTTTAACGTCGGTTATTAAATATATTTCTTAAGTTACGCTTTTGTTTATTATTATAGCCTTTAATTATTTAATAATATCACTTTCTTAATGATGTCTTATTTAACTTTATTAATATAAAAGTAAAGTGTTTAACCCTTATTAATAACTATAATTTTAAAAATATCGGTTAACGTTAAACCCGTTATTTATATTACTTTAATTCGAACCGTATAAGAAGTATTATTTAATAAACCCGTTATTATAACGAAGGAAAAAGCGTTTATTCGTATTAGTTTTATTATTATTATTTTTTTGGTGGGGTATTTATTAGTTATATTTCATAAATTAATTCACTTATTTTATTAAATAATAAATGTTACTTTTTTATACTTTATTTTTTACGGCATGTATTTATCCGGTAAGGCGAGCTTATATACTTACTTACTTACTTGCTTTTAAGATTTTAAATAAGCTTACGGACTTTAATATTAACTTTTTATATAACACTTTTAACTAAAGGTTTTACGTTAAAAACGTAACGAGTTATTATTTTTAAAATGGTTTAAATTAGTTTTTTATAATATTTTTTATAGAGCTTACGCGTTTTTTTAGTACGTTACTACTTTTTTTCGGTAAAGTTTAAATTTTTTTAATCTTATATAGTATTACGGGTACTTCCCCTTTTATAACGTCGACCTCGACGTTCACCGGTACATTCGGGTTAAAAGTTAACTATATTATTATTAATTAATAAACTTAATATCGTTTAAAAAGCTTGGTTAATTCGTTAATTCGTCGTTTATAAATGCCCGTAAATAATACTTAACGATTTAATTTATTTTTTCCGTTTAACTATTAATTTAAGGGTAAAATATTATAAAAAGTCTCCAGCGAATTATTATAATAATATATAATTTTACTTGAAATTAATTAATAAATATATTAATTTTATTTAATATGATACCTTTTAAAGTGCCGTACCGAGTCTTTATCTCCGCGTAAATAATACATGCGAGTTTTTATAAGGTAATTGAAAAAGGGTAAAGATAAACTTATATATTATAATATAACGGTCGACGACTATTAAAATATTACTTACTTATTTTTTTTATATAATACCGCCGGTTATTTTATAATAAAGTTTATTATTATCTTTTATTATGGATTTTTTAAAATAAATAATAATTATAATTGTCCGTAAAATTTATATAATATTATTAATATTTTTATATTTTAAATTAATAATATATTTTAAATAGTATTTTTTAAAGTAACCCGTTATAAAGTCGTCGTAATATTAACGTAAATTTTTTTTACTTTATAAAACTTTATAAAAGAATATTATTATAACCTACCAAGCCGTGGTAACGTTACAAGCACGTGACCACGGTTGGTCACGACACTACGGCACGATATAAATAAACTTTAACCTTCGCTGGTTAAAACGAAGTATAAAAAAGATTAAAGTTAAAAAACGATAACGGTTCAAAAGTAATAATAAAAGCAGTTATCGTAACGCCCGCGACATCGACTTTGAAAAGGTAAGTAAACGCGACCGCTTTTTTTTAAAAAAGTTAAGTAAGATTAAAAACTTTAAATATACCTTTTTTATAAGTATAAACCGTCGCGACACCCGACGTACTTTTTTTTAGTTATATTTAATCGATAAAATAAATGGTACGGCGGATATTAAGTTAACGTTAATCGTACGATTCGTGTTATTTAAATAAATGTTAAAAAAATCCCGACCGTATATTTTTCAACTTTACTTTAAATACGGTATCGACGACGTTTAAGTGTAAAAATTATATATTTTTCCACTTTTAAAAATTTAAACGTATTTTTTATATATATTATTTTTACCGGTATATAATTAAACAAATAAAAATATTTAAATGAAAAATAAACTGCGAGTTACATATAACGTACGTTACAAATTTATTTAAAACTATAGATAATATAAGTAAACGTAGTAATCTTTTATAACTTTTTATAAGTTAAAGTTAAAATTTAACTATATTTAATATTTATTAAAACCCGAAAAAACCCGAAACGAAGGTCGACGTTATATATTATATTATTACCTTTTTTTAAGTTATTTAATAAACGACGATTTTAATTATGAATACTTTAAATTAAAACGTAAAGTTTAAAAGTAAAACGTGGGTATAAAACTTATTTATTAAAGTTACATTTAATATATAAACTTTATCGGGGAATTAAAGTAGTATCTTAGTAAATTATATAATTAATATTACTTTCAATAATAGATTTTATTAAAATTAAGGTTTGATAAAACATCCGTTTAATATCGGATTATAAAGTATTATTAACCGATATCTTTTTATTTTATTAACATAATAAACGGGTTTAGAAAAGTTTTAAAAAATAAAATCCCCGCTTTAACCGAATTTATTTAATAATTTATAATAAATATTTATGTTTTAACCCTTTTTTCATAACCGAGTTAAAAGCCGCGGCCGTAATTATTAAAAATACTTTATAACCGCGGTAACTTTATATAATTATTTTTATTAATAACTTAACCGGAGTAACCGTTAATAAAGCGAGGATTATAAAAAAGTATATA
Source organism: Sporothrix cf. nigrograna (assembly GCA_019925305.1). NCBI lineage: Eukaryota > Fungi > Ascomycota > Sordariomycetes > Ophiostomatales > Ophiostomataceae > Sporothrix > Sporothrix cf. nigrograna. Next base: position 33,271 of record JADHKR010000045.1, read on the forward strand.
TAAAGTTTTTTATGGTAAATATATAAAACGGGTTTAACTTTGACGACGAAAAAATCGAGGTTAATATAATAAAACGTTATAACGTCGGCTTTAAAATTAAACGGGGTAACGGTACGGCTACTCCGGGCGGCGTAATTATATATTAAAAGCTTCGTAAATAACTTTTATAAAAAATACTTATATAAAAGTTTTTTTTAAAACGTAAAAGGAAGCCGAGGTTGTTTTTTTATTAAAAACGAAAAAAAAACTTTTTTACCCGTGTTTTTAAAAACTTTAAACGTTTAATTGTTCGCCGTATTATATAAACTGCTTTTTAATATAAGATTATTAACTTATAATATTATAGGCGTTATTATGACGGTTTAAAGTAAACCTTACGTATGGTAATATACGATATTTTGTCGGTTTTAAATAAAGGTTACGAAGTTTTTTTACTTACGGCCGACGTATAAAAAGGCTTTTAATATACTTCCCCCCGCTTTTTAAATTAAAATAAAAAAAAATTAACGGGATAAGTTATTTAAACTTATTTAATATTTATTAACGGAGCGTAACGTAAAAATACGTTTTAAAAAATACCGTATAAACTTTTATAACGTTATTTACGGTACGTTATAAAAAAATTTTTATCATTTATTTTATTTATATTATATATAATAAAGTTACTCCGTTAAATACTTACGGCCCGTTTTAAATATATAAATAATATCGTTATGATTAAAACGTTTAAGCTTATTATTAATAACACCCGTAACTTACGTTAAAACTTAAAAACTATCGTTTATTAAAGTTATACGAATAGAGTAGCCTTCGCGCTAGAAAAGTTCGAATTTATTTATATTAACCCAAAAAAAACGCGGATAAGCGATAATAAACGGTAAATTATTAATAATATAATTAATCAGATTTAAACCCCCACCCTTCAATCGTAAAACTTTAAAAAAGATGATTTAAATAAAAAACACCCGGACTACGTTAACTAAACGTTTAATTCGACCTACGGTTTAACTTCTGTAAATAATTAAAATAATAATAATAATAATAAATTTTAACGTTAAATTTTAAACTTATCTTTTAAAAGGTATTTAACGGGGAATTAAGGTATAATATAACGGGACGGAATGGGCCGCGCCGCACATTAAACTACTTTAAGAAATTTAAATTAAACGGAGTAACGTCAAGGGAAAACGAGCGAGTACAGTTCAGAAAAAAAAAGGTACTTATAATTAAATAATTTAATTTTTTTTTTTAATTTTTTAACCCGTAAAGCGCGTTTATACGAATAAGGTATTTTAACCGTTTTTTAAGTTCCGTCCGACTAGCCTCCGGCTATACGTTAATTAACTCGGGTAAATGTGGTTAAATTACGGATTATTTTAAGTTAATAATATTATGAAACAAAAAAAGTGTCGAGGTTAAACGGCGATACGTTTAAAAAGTTAAATTTTAACGCCGCGGTATTTTAAAGCTTTTTAATAAAACGTTAGTATATTATATAATTTAAGTACGGTAAGTTCGCCGTACTAGTATAAATTATTTATTACCGCGGTTAAGTAATTTTTTTATAATATTATTATTTATTAACACACGTCCGTTTATAAACGTTCGGTTAACGAAAGGCAACCTCGGTTAAAAAAAAAAGGGTGTAAAAGGCGTTGTATTAATTAATAACCGAATTAAAATAACGATGTAATAAAACGGTAAAAAGCGAGTTTTCGTAAAAAAAACGAAGTAACCGAGCGGAGCGTAGTTAAAATTAAGAGTAACGCGGTTACGGCGGTAACCACCGCCGTCGCCCCCGTCGTCGATTATATAAACTTATTGATTAATATACTTTATAACTAAAACGCTTTACTCGAAAAGATACGGTTATAATTCACGGCGTTCGAAAAACTCCGCAACTTACCCGTTTAAATAACGGTTTTATAAATTAAAGTATTTACGATTCGAAGCCGGTTAACCGGTATAATCCTTTTAAATATACGAGTTAATTTCGTTTAACTTAATACGTTTATACTTTACGCGGCCTTATTTACCGCAGCTTTTTTTTACCGTTAAGTGGCCTCGTTGGTTACGTCGCGGACTCCGCTCCCCCTCCGCCGTTTTAATTTTCGCGGTAACTTACAAATTAAGTCGAGACCGACCGCCGCCCGCGCCGTTATAACCGTAACGCCGCTTAATACGTTAACCCCGTAATAAAATAACGAACCAGCACGGAAGGGGAGTAACTTTAAAGACTAATAAATATATAAGTATATATTTTTACCGTTAATTATAGTTAGTTATATAATAAGCTTATTATTTATTATTTTATATTATATTTTAGAATTATAACTCGTTTAAACTAACCTTTATTTATTTATAAACTTATTAAAGTCCGTCATTAAATATTACGATATAATAACCTTAAAAAGGTCTCGTAAAATAATAAAAGGTATAACGGAGAATAAAAAAAGTAAAGTAAGATACTCGAGCTTAGTGGCTTAAAGCAGCCTCGCCTTATTTCATATTAACTAATCGTTAACGAGTCGTTAGCGTAGCCCGTGCGCCTAGCCATTTATTTAATTTTTCGATAAGAAAGCGACTACCTACGTATAATATTATAAAAAGAATAAAACTTAATTTGACTAAAAATACAAATTTACATTTGTTTTATTAACTCTTTTCCGTAATTACATATCCTTTATTGTTATTATAATTTTAAATCCTCTCCCCCGTGGTATTTAATTATAATAGTTAAAAAAATTATAAATACTTTTTATAATACGTCGGCGACTTTCAACGTTACGGTATTTTAACTTATTAATTTAATAAAAAAACGGCTTCTAATTTCATTTTACCGAGGGTTAAAAACGCCGAGTTAAAACGAGGCGACGTTATTAAATCACCCGCGGTATTTATTAAAGTCTTCGATAACGAAAGCGACCGCCTTTTTATTTAATTAAAAATTAAACCTTTTAATAAACGTATTTTAAATAAAAACCGATAAGTATTAAAAGGTTAGAGCTTAAATATTCCAAAAACGTAAAAAAACGTTACGCCGAAAACTTATAAACGACCCGGTAAAAACGCGTTATAAAAATCGCGATAAACGAGCTCGATCCCCGGAATTTAAAAAAAAGTCGAAGGAAAACTTTAACGCGCGGAGTAAATCCGCGTCGTTAACTAAACGACCCCGATATACTCGTCATTTAATAATTCAGGTTAAATTATTATATTTCAAAAATAAGTCGACGTTTTAAAAAATAAGGTTATTAAATCCGGAAGTTAAAGTTACTTTTTAAGCTTTAACCCGAGATATATTAGTTAAAACGGGGCGCGTTATCTCGGTATACTTTTATTTCGATCAAGCTTTAAAATTATAAAATTAATATTTAAAAACGTTTAAAAACTCGACGGAAAAATACCGCGTAAAAAGTTCGTAAAAAAGGTTAAAAAACTAATAAATACTTTAACTTTTACCGCGAAAGACTTAACCTTTAATTAATACATTATAAAGCGCGTTAACGCGACTATTAATTTTTTTAGTATAATTTTTTAAATACTTGTAATCTTTAAAATCTTAACTCTCAGATATTAAAAAAAACGTATAAAAAATATTTTTTAAGTATAAAAAAAGGGGTTTGATAATTATTTAACGCCGTTATCGATTATTAAACGATTTTCAAAGAAATCGTTAAAGCAGAGCTATTTTATATTTAAAAACGGTATTACCGTTGAGAATAAAAAAAATATAACAGCGAGGGGAAAAAAAGATTACCGTTTAAACGATAATTATTAACCGACCGTAAAAATAAAAAAAATTAATAAGTTAAAACTAAGGCGAGGTTAATTAATATACCTTTAATATATCGTCTTGCCTTACAAAAGTAACGACGATTAATTATTATTGTATTATAACTATTATAAAAAAGGTTATTATATTAATAACTATAAAAAGTTAACTAAAGTATAAAACGTAATTATTAAACGGGACCCGGCATTAAAAAATAAATAATCGCTAACTTTATACTTAAAAAAAAGGCGGTAACACTTACGGGGCGTACCCGATAAGCCGTTATAATTACTTACGGATAACGCGATAAGAATACGTAAGTAAAGTTAAACACGGGTATAAGGTTCAACTTTATTAATATTTAATTTATTAAAAAGATATAATTACGTAAACTTATATATAATATTAACTGATATATATAATATCGAGACATTTAAAGTTTAAAAAATTTCTTTTATACTTATAAACTTCTATGAAAGAGTTAAACGGGCGACTCGATTATATATCGTTATTAACAGGTTAGAAAACCCGGAATTAAACCCGTTATTATTAAAGACCCCCGGTTTAAAGACGTTTAATATCGATATTTTAACCCTGCGTCTTTTACGATTTACTTATAATAAGTTAATGACTATTATAAAGTTTTTACGACAATTTAAGAAACTTACGCGTATCTTTACGGTAATATATATAATAATAACGATTTTACGGTATTTTAATATATTTAACGAAGTGTTATTAAAAAACGAAAAAAAACTGGCGCGCGTTTAACGCGACGACCTTTTTTAAAAAATTCGTATTTACGTAAAATTATTTAAACGACGTAAGTTACAATAATTTTATTATTTAAAAAGACAGACTATGCGATTGACTTATTAAAATATACTTAACCCCCCTATAAGTTTATTTACTTATTATTAAAAAAAAAATTAAAAAAGTTACGCCAAAGTAAACGTATCCGGTGTTATTAAAAAGTTCAACCGGTGCTTTTATATTATTCGTTTTAAAAGAGACGGTATTTTACGACTTTACGTTAATGATCCGGGTCTTAATAAAATTATTACTAAAAATCTGTATACTTTTTTATTCATTTTTAATATTTTAAACTGTCTTAAAGTGGAGTAATTTTTTCAAACTTAATATTAAAAACGTATTCGAATTAAAAAAAGGATAAGTGGAAAACGGCGTTTTATACCCGATACGTATAATAATGATAAAAGATAAATAATTACGGAGAAAGGTTTATAAAATTAAAGTAAGTTTATATTCGTAATAAAATTAAGTTTTATCTTTCTTATAATATCGTACGTGGGTGATCGTTTTTTTTATCGAAAAACTAACCCGATAGTTAAGCGTATTAGTCACGTTAATGACTCGTTAACGATTAATTAACGTAAATAATAAGGCGACGTTATTTAAAATCTTTAAGCTTAGATAAACTACCTTACTTTTTTATTACTTAAACTCCTTTTTTAAAGTTATTATAATACGGTTATTACGAGTACGTAATACTCCCGTTTAGTTTTATTAACGCGCCCGCCACTTATATTATATTTATATAACGTTATAAAAACTCATTAATATTATTTATATCGTATTTATATAAATAACGTATTAATCTTTTCACGTATACGGGAAGAGTATACGCGACACTTATACGAAGTGTTTAAAAGATAACAAAAAGTTTAATTATACGTTAATCCGAAAAAGTGTAAGTTTTATACGACCGAGGTTAAGTTTTCAAGGTTTATCAAAATTATTTAAAAAAATGTAAATGAACGAAGTTAAAATCGTAATAATATAATAAAAGACTAACTTAAACTTTTTTTCCTACGACGTATAAATATTTTTAAATATTTTTAACTTTTGCCGGCGATTTATTTATAATTATTAAGAGATTATAATATTATTTTAGTAAAGCAATAAAAAGTATATAAAACGGGAAAAGTTTAAAAAAGAGTATAATTAATGAGGCCTTAACGCGTTATTTTTAAAAAATTAAAATTTTAATTTTAAAAAGCGCCGCTTTTACGTTACTTTAACCCCGTATTATTATTACGGTCAAAGATTAACGTTTTAAAAGACGCTAAAGTAAACGTTTTATTTTAAAAAGGAAAAATCGGGAAGTATTATTTAATCGCGTTTTAATTTTAAAAGTAAAAAAAATCAAAGTTTTAGTATAATACTCTCGATTAAAAAAAATTAATGATCGTAAAATACTTTAAATATTAACGGTAATACTTAAATAAAGTACGTTATAAAGTCGAGGTTTATTTTAATTACGTTAATTTGAAAGTATTTTATAAATAAATAAAGGTTAAACGGTAAACAGTTAAATAATATTTTTAATATTATTTAACGTTATTAAGTATTAAACGGGGAAAAGTAATCCCGGTAATAAGTTATCGGGGCGCCTCGATTATAAGTCGACGGGTAAAAAGTTAAAAGATCTAACTTTTTTATTATTTATAATATAATGTTTAACCGTATTATAATAAGTATTACTTTTAAAAAAATTTTTATTAATTATTAAAAATAATTAAAAGGAAAAGGTCGCGTTTTTATCGAACGTACGTAACGAAAAGCCTTTTTAAATTTAATAAGTTTAAATACACCTTTAAAAATAAAAAAAGCGAGCGAAAAGCTTTACCACCGGCGTACCGAAAAGATTAACTTAACCCACTTATATAATATTTTATGCCTCGAATCTTAATATAATCCGTCTCGAGGAATAAAAAAGCCGGGTTAATAAAATTAATTATACCGTTACGGGATACGTTATTAACTTTATAAACCACCGACGTATTTTATACAACGAAGCGAGATATTACGTTAACGGGATGTTTACGCGATAACTCATTAAGTTTGAACGATTAAGGGTTATTGAATTATAAATATTAAGTGTCGTATTTATATATTAGTTTATTTTAAGTAAAATTATATATTATAAATAATTTGCCGTAGACTTTATAATATTTTACCTGTAAACCGATAATTAAAGGGAAGGAATAAATTAAATCTTTAATATTATCTACGGGTATTAATAAATAACGAGTAAACGAATTAATTAAGTTTTTTAAACGACGTCAAGTTTATTAATAATAATATAGTAAACTTATTTATTAAAAAACATTATTCCGCATATTATACAGCTTTAACCCGAATATACCGGTTAACGTCGAGGTTAACGTTATAAAAAAGGAATTACCTACGGTAATATAAGCTTTACGAAAAAAAGTAATAATATATTAAAAAAAAGTATAAGCATCGTAATAAAAAATATTATAATAAATAAAATTAACTTAAAAACATTTTAAAAAGGATAAATCGTTACGCCTTCGATGTAAAACCCTTGGTTAAAAGTATTATATAAAAAGTTAATATTAAAGTTCATAAGCTTATTTAAATCTTAAAGTACGTAAGTATATAAGCTCACGTTACCGGAGAAATACTCGAAAATATATAACGTATATTTTATTAAAGCTATTAAAATCGCGAAATAACGAGAAAACGGCGAGTATATTATTACCCGTATTTAAAGAAGATTTTAAAGAATAAAAAATTGAAACCGTAAAAGTTAAAGTAAAAAAAAAGAAACTTATTATTTAATAAAATAAATAAATTAACTTTTAAAGTATAATTAATAAGTCTTTGATAAAAATATAATTTACGCGTAAAAAAACCGATTAAGGATTACGAGAAAAGATTATAAATAAAGTAATAAATTAATCAAAATAAAAAAAAGAAAAAGAAAACGTATACGGCCGATAACCATTTTTGATACTCGATAAACGCGATATTATTTAAAAATTAATCTTTTCAATCTTTTATTAAATATAAAAGGGATCTCTGGGCCCGAGACTGAGGAACCGCCGTTTAAATTTTTAACAGTCGTCGTTGAAAACGAGGAGGACGCCCTCGTAGGCTGCCCTCGCTTTTTAAATAACGGTCGAATAATTAAAATAAGTTTTTACCTTTTTTAAACCCGATATTATATTATAAGTCCGTTTATACGCGCGGATAAATTAAATTAAAGTTTTTTTAATAACTTATAATTACGATAAGGAGTTAAAACGCCTTTTCGTCGAGACCGACGACCGGCGTTAATTCGGTTATACACGTTAAAACCCGTAATTAACCGCGAATATTTTTTACGATTAAAGTTAGTACCTTTTTATAAGTACGATAATAACGCTCGTAAAAGGTATACCGAAATTAAATATTAAAATTATACCGTAACATTTAAAAACGTTTACTTTAAACGTCGTTATATACCCGAGCTAAATAATAAATATACGATTAAAAGCCGGGGTTTATAAATAACTTTAGATCACCGTTACGGTTAAAAAGTTCGTTCGAGTCGTTATCGTTATTATTTAAAAAATCCTTTAACTTTGAATCGTTATCGTCGGTAACGAAAACGGGCGGCGCCGAAGCCGTACCACCCGTAACGGTAGCGCCGTTACTGTCGGTTACCGGTTCGGTTATAATAACGTATAAAATAACCGTAACTTAACAAAAAAAAGGGATTACGGTAAACGGGTTTATTACTATATTATTAATAATGCTAAAAAAAGCGTAAAAAACGGTTAAATTAACCGAATAACTTTTACGGGGCGGATAAAACGTGTAAAAACGTTTATTATAAAACGAGTTATAACGTTTATAATTAAAGGCGGCGGAGGGTTATTAAGGAGACTTAATAAAAAAACGACGATACGTAAATAAGTCGAGAATGACGGATAAACGGTCGGTAATCGTATCAAAAGCCCCCGTGCGCGAACGCGACGACTGGTTTATTAAAAGCGTAACCGTAACACTTGTCCGTAAACGTTCGATTAAAGAAAAACAATTAATAATCGGGTAAAAAAAAATATTAAAAGCGTTGTATTAATTAATAATTAAACCGGAATAACGAGGCGGTAAAAGAGTAAAAAGCGAATTTTTATAAAAAAACGAGATTATCAAAGGAAGTATTATTATAAATAATTAAAAGTAAAATTAAAATAAAAAGTAAGTTTAAATAAAAAAAACGAAATATAAGTTAATTAAAACGACGACGAAACTTTATAACCCGTTAAAAACGCGTTTTATTTATTTAAACGGAAAGAGCGACTTATACGCGTATAATACGAAAATTACGATAAATATACTTTTAATAAATATCGTATTTATACGTAAATAACGTTATGTTAAAAATATAAAAAGCTTTACGTACTCGGTAACGAGGTTAACGCAGCGGGCGTATCTTTTTTTATAATTTTTTTTAAAGTGTTAACTTTTATTTACACGTATCCCTTATTACCCTTATATACACACGCACACGCGTAACGTACTTACGAGCTCGCCGTTATAATAGCGGCAGTCCAGGCCGCGGCCGCCACGGGCGCGCCGTTTACGACGCCGTCGGCCCGCGGAGGGCGCTCGTACTCCCGCTCGTTAAGCTTTACCTTGCCGTATAACCTCCATAAGTTTACAAAAGATTAAAGTTATAAAGGTAAAAAAAGTAACGGTCCGAGAGTATTAAAACACGTAGTAAAAAAGACCGTAATTATTATACCCGCGGTATTAAAACTGAGTTAATAAAAAATATCGAAATATTTTAACGTTTTTTAAAAAAGAAAGGTCGAGTAAAATTAAGATTTTTAAACTTGTATTTTTAAAGGTATAAATACGACACCTGGTATCCCCTTTTTTACTTATATCTAAGTAATAAAAGTAAAAGAGACTTTAAATAATAAGTTATAAACAACTGTATAATTCGAGTAGTATAAGTGAACGTTTATAAAAACTAAATAACCTACTTGTTTTTTAATCTTTACGTAAAGTATAACGTCGACATCGTTTAAATATAAAAACCGTATCTTTTTTACCTTTTAAAACTTAAATATATTTTTTATATACGTTATTTTTATTAATTTATAATTAAACCTATAAATATATTTAAATAAAACTGCGAGTTTTAACTTATATCAAAATACGTCTAACTTATAAATAATATAGATAAATATTATTATCTTTTAAATTTCATTATAAGTTAAAGTAAATAATATAATTATACTTAATATTTATAAAGCTTTAAAAAACATAAGTAAAAAGTAAACATTATATATTACGTCACCTCCCTTACCCCCTTTTTAAACTATTTAATCAAAGAAGACTTTAATTATAAATACTTTAAACCTAAACCGGGAGTAAAAAATAAAACGGGGGTATAAAGCTTACCCTTTAAAGTTATACTTAAATTATAAACTTTTTAAGCGAACTGGGCGTAACGACTTATTAAACAAGTTACGTAATAAATGTTACTTTTGATAATATACCTTTTATAAAAACTAAAGTTTAAAGAAACTTACGCTTTATATTAAATTATAAACTATTAATAATAAAAGTCTTTTTTTTATTTTAGCCTTTTAAAATATCGGACGGACTTAAACGGGTATTAAAAAAATAAAATCCCCGCCTTCGTTAAAGCCGTCCGTTAATATATAAAAAAGATCGATATCCCTCCCCTCCCCTCGACGGTTGGATTAAAAGCCGCGGCCGTAATTATAAAAAAAGTTTTAATAAACGCGGCAATATTATATATTATCATTTATTATTAGTTAAATAAGTGTAACCGTTAATAAAACGAAGAAAACCGGGAAGTTTATAAAGTATTCGTTAAGGTAAATATCGTTTATAAAGCGAGTTAAATTATATTAAAGGAGATATATAAGGCGAGGCGTACCTTTTATACGGCGGTACGATAAGTTAAACGAATATATTAAACGAACGTAATTAACGAAGTTAAATACGAAATCAATATATACCGCTTTATTAAGTGGTATAACTTTATTATAAAATATATCAGACCCCCGATAATTATCTGCGGTTAAACTTATACTTTAACTTTTAAAAAAGCGGAGGCCTTTAAAAAAGTTATTTTAAAACGAATCACTGTTAAAAACGACCTTTTTACGGACCTTTTCACAAGTATACGGTTAACGCGTAAAATCCCGTAGTTTACGAGGATTAACGATAAAAAAACGAAGTTAATATAATAAAAGTTATTATATCCGCGTTAAACCTAGACGGGGTGGTAATAAGGTTTTTTTAAACGGCATAACCCTATATTAAAAACTTTATAAACACCTTTTTATAAAGGCTATTTACGGAAAAGCTTATTTTTTAAAACGTAAAAAAAAGTAAAAGTCGTCCTTTTATTAAAAGGCGGGAAAAAAGCCCCTCTTCCCTCTGCGTTAAAAAGCTTATCGCGTTAATCTTTTATATCGTTAAAAGTTTAAAACTTTAATAGCTCGCCGTATAATATAAATGTTTTTTTAATATAAAGTTATTAATTTATAATATTATTAAGTGTTACTATAACGGTTTAATATAGATTTAACATATATATTTATATACGACGTATAATTTAAGTCTTTTTTATCTTTTATTTATATTGTATATAACGGAACTTTTCCGTTAATCTTTAACCTCTAAACTCGGATACGCCGATAATATCGTTATCGTTAAAACATTAAAATCTACCACAGATAATATCAAAGGCTTCCGTAAAAACTTAAATAGTATTATTAATTAAAGTTAAATTAATAATATTACTTTTACACTCGAAAAGTTAAAATTAATTTATATTAAACGAAAAAAACGTAAATAACCCGCCGTTAAAAACGGTGGCCGGAAACGAACCTTTTATAATATAATTAATCGGATTAAAAGTAAACCCTTTTAATTAAAATATTAAATAAGATATATAAAAAATATTTAAGCTTTGAAATTAATTAAATCTTTTAAATCTTTTGATAAAATTAAATACGGTCTTTATTACAAACTATACGCATCGGGTAGGCCGCCTGCCCGGTGTGGCTCATTAAGCCACACCGCGGTATATATATTTAACTTTTTACCGTTATTTTATAGTTTTATAAGATAATAAACTCTTACTTTATTTTAATATATTATATATTAAAATTATATACTCGTTTAAGCCGACCTTGTTTATTTATAAGCTTGTCCGAGGTCCGTCACCTGGTATTACGAAGTTAGGCACGGTAACGTAACGCGTAATAGTCCCTCCCCTGTTTTTTTACGTAAAACGGTAACGTAATACATCCTCTTTTTACTTTTATACGGAGTAAAAACGTAATACGGCGGCCGAACGAAATTATTAACGAGCCGGAGTAAAAAAGGTTAACGTTTTAATTTTCACGTTAAAAGCGGACATATTAATTTAATTAAAAAATAATAATAAAACTAATTAAAGTAATCCTCCCGGCTTAAAAAACCACCTTTAAAGCTCGCTTTTTTGAATAAAGAATAAAAAACTTAAATTACTCGGTTAACGTTATTTTTTTAACTAATTATATTATTTATTTTTTATCTTACTTCGTTTAATTTAATTTTAAAGTAGTTTAACGTTCGGCGCGGCCCGACCCGTCCCGTTATATTATACTTTAGTTTTTCGTTAAATACCTTTTAAAAGGTAGTTTTATAACTTTAACGTTAAAATTAATAATAATAATAATAATAATAATAATAATAATAATAATAATAATAATAATAATAATAATAATAATAATACGGCGGGCGTATATTATATACCGATATATTTACGATATAAATAAGAAAACGCGATATATTATAAATTAAAGATTAATTTACGGAAAAAAGGGATAATTGTAATAACTTTAAAAAAGAAGCTGTATAAAATAATAATAAAAAATATAATAAAAAATAAAAAAAGTAAAATAAGTTATTCGAGTTTAAAAGTTTAAAATAGCCTCGTTTTATTATTCGCGTTAATCAATCATTAACGAGTTGTTAACGTAACACGTACGTTTAACTACCGGGTTAATTCTTCGATAAAAGAGCGACCGATTATATATAATATTATAAAAGGGATAAGACTTCATTTTATTACGAATATAAACCTACCTTTATTTTATAAACTGTTTTCCGTGATTACTCATCTTTTATCGTTATTATAACGCGGTCGTTTTTATTATCGGAGACTTTGATAAATACCGGGGGCGATTTAATAACGTCGTTTCATTTTAATTTAACGTTTTTAACCTTTAATATAATGAAATTATAACCCGGTTTTTCAATTAAATTAATAATTTAAAGTATTTTAACGTTAAAAGTCGCCAACGTATTATAAAAAGTATTTATAATTTTTTAACTATTATAATTAAATACTGTTTTTAAAAAAACAACTTAAATTATAATAGTTAAAAATATAAGTAATTATAAAAAAAGTATTAAAAAATCATATTCGTAATAAAACTAAGTTTTATCCTTTTACAGTATCGTACGTAAGTGGCCGCTTTTTATTAAAGAATTAAACAAGTTATTAAACGCTCGGGTTACGTTAACGACTCGTTAACGACTAGCCTGCGAGTAATAAAGCGGGGTTGCCTTAAGCCTTTAAGCTTAGGCCGCCTTCCCCACTCTTTTATTCTCCGTTATAACTTTTACTGCCACCTTAGGTAACCTTTTTTAAGGTTATTATAAAAAACGAACTCTAAATAAGCTTATAAATAAAAAATAACGTAACTTTTATACTTAATTATTATAAGTAAGCACTTTATTTAATAAATACGTTATAAAAAAAACCGGTATTGTTTTTTACAGTATTAGTTATTAATTTTAACGTTAAAACAATAATAATAATTATTATTAAATTGATTTTTTTTAAAAATTAATTTATATTTAAAAGGGTCGTAAGTATAATCATATTATTATAATATATTTATTTATAAAGTGCTTAAAGTGTGTTAGTGGAAGTTAAGTATTTAACCTAACACTGTTATGTAACCAAATAATAACTCATATTATAAAGTAATCAATACTTAAAACATCATTAACTAAGCGTATTTATTATATGCCCCTAGTTTCCATATTTGTTTTTGAACACCGACTGTTCTTTCACCCCTTAAAACCACATAAGGTACGCCCCGAAAAATGGCAAAATCCTTTATGATTTCCGTAGCGCACGATTCGCCAAGAAGACGAAACATATCATAAACAGGAACAGAAGGGTGTTGCACATCATTTCCTCGAAATGGGCTGCTCAGGTCCCAAGCATGGATGTCATCAACCGCCAAGCTGCCATCTACCAGAAAAACGCAACCTACTTGATGGATCGTCGGTAAATCACGAAAGCTTCTTAAAGGCTCCAAGTACCGCCTGTCACAATAGGTGGTCAAATCAGAAAAATACTTCAGACTCTCGCACACACGCCGCCGCATGAGTTTAAGAATGAGAAGATCCATATCGGCCCTCCAGACTGACTTGCCGAGAGCGGGCTCGAAAAACGAGGGCCTTGAGATACGGAAGAAAGCCCGGTGTCCATTCCGATACTTCCCGGAAAGCTCAGAGAAGCTGCGCAAAAAGTCGGTGTTGGGTAGGGTATACACAGAAGGACCTTGTGTGACGCCAGAAAAAACTGGTGGAGATATTGGGAGGGGGCTACCCCCAGACCTCACGAGGCGATTATTAGCCGCAGAAAGGTCCGAGGGCACCCACCACGGGCCTTTCGATTTCGGACAGGAAATAAGTCTAAATTTCTGCAAACAATCACGGGGAAGGTGTGCCTTTGTGAGGGGACAACAACGGCCGGGACTGGCTATGATCTGAGCTGGTTCTGTATCAGTAACCGCGAACATAGGCCGAGTGTAATATATATAAAAGGCCTGCTCACCAAAACAGTTCCTGCGCAGCTTCCTCTGCAACTTTGTTAATCTGTGAGTCGTTGTTGCTGGCTTAGGCTGTGTCCACCTCGCACGAGCTCTCAGGAAAGAGTTATCTGCTAGTGGTGAAATCGAGAGTGTTCCGACGCAATTGTTTTGCTGGCAGAGAAATGTTCTTTCAACTTGCAAAAGAATGCCGCGTGGAAGCCCCATGGTCCCATTTCGTAGCCGGAAAACCTGTGTACGAGATGGCCGGGGAGTTCCCAGACATGTACGGCTGGTGAAGTACATGGCAGCAGGGCCCTTCAGCTTCAGTTGTAACGTAGTCTCTAGATTCCATGATGTTGGCCGTAAAAAGCACTGAACCTCAATAGTACCCACACGGGAAACCAATATGCATATAAGCGATATGCATAATCACCACCATACTCCACCCATCTGCAGGGCAAAATGTCAAGCTTCGCTATCAACAAACTTCAACATAGCGAAGCAATCACCACAAACAACATAAGAGTGTTATTTAAACATGCTTTTGCGGTTTCCCCGGGCAGCTGTCTACCGCAGGCGGCACTCACTACCGGGAGTGCAGCTGGCGCGGTTCTCCAGACTTCCGTCGCCGGCACCCGTTGCTTCCCTACCAATGCCATACATCACGGAGGTAACAGTATGCACCGTTCACGGTCCTTAATTCAGCGGCAGTGTCAGACTACTGAATCCCACCGTGCGGAGCGCTAACACGATAGGCTGGCGGCTGGAGATCATGTGCGTGACAGAAAGTTTCGTACTCTTACATACTGAAGGTTTCTGTATAATGACAGAGCTGACAGCCGTTCACCTAACACAGCCGACATATTTTCGAAACTCCTGCAGGAAAGAATAGTGTGCCTGAACGGTGCTATCGACGACACCGTATCTGCAGCCATCGTGGCACAACTCCTATGGCTCGAATCTGACAGCCCCGACAAGCCCATCACGATGTACATCAACTCTCCAGGTGGCGAGGTCAGTTCTGGCCTCGCCATATATGATACAATGACGTACATCAAATCTCCTGTATCAACAGTGTGCGTCGGCGCTGCAGCGTCAATGGCGGCAATCCTCCTCATCGGGGGCGAGGCGGGCAAAAGGTTCGCACTTCCACACAGCTCAATCATGATCCATCAACCACTCGGCGGAACGCGAGGCCAGGCCGCCGATATTTTGATATATGCGAACCAAATTCAACGGTTGCGCGGGCAAGTAAACAAGATTGTAAGGGAGCATTTGAACCAGGCAATTGGGCATGAAAAATACAGTCTTCAGGCCGTCAATGATATGATGGAGCGTGATAGATACCTGACCGCGGAGGAATCCAAAGAGTACGGAATCATAGATCAGATCTTGTTCAAGCGGCCAAGAGATGGAGATTCAGACGAAACCAAGGCCGACGGACGGTAGCGTATTTGACGTTCCAGCGCCTAGTCCAAATCGGAGAAAACTATTTTGATACTCTGCCTATCTAAAATATAATTATTGGCAACCATATCATGTTGTTATGGTTGTGGGCAGACAAAGTACACAACGTGACGGCGCGAGGTTTTCTGAAAACAGACTTAATAGGGCTTTGCACTAACGTACGTACTCCATATATTCTCACCCGGCACCAATCACGTTGCTGCTAATTGGCGTTTCCGGAGATGCACAGCATTCCCCGAAAACCCGTTTCCAGACAAAGGAAAGAAGACGGAAAAAAGAAACGACGAACAGTGTTTCTCAGCGAAATACTGGGACAGGGGTCAAGTGTCACTGTACATAGCTTGCTTTGTTTCTCGTTCTTGAAATTACTACTCGTAATCAGAGTTTGCTTTCCGCCACGAGGTGTACTGGAATGGTCGTTTAACTGTGATAAGATAAGCCTCATTGCGGGGGCCTTTTTTGGCTGTTTGAGACTCCTCTTCGATTCTTGTCGCCTCACACTTCACTACACTGTTTTTCAATCACATATTGATCGCTACCGGCCACAATGTTCTCCTCGGTGCTTTTCAAAGCAAACCGGTCTGCTTTCCAGCGGTCCCTCAGGACCCAGGGTTCACCCCCATGGCCAGCTGTCGCTCTGATGTATGTCCTCTGAAGCTCAGCTGAATCGAGCCATGTTACTTGACGTTTTGCATTCACCTCTAATATCTTTGTAGGAAACGCCGCTGCTTCTCACAAACGCTTGCTGTCCGAGGTGACGCCGATGGTGAGAAACTCAATAAGGTGTCCTCTTTTATCACGCAACCCAAATCTCAGGGAGCTTCCCAAGCTATGCTGTATGCTGTTGGTATGACCGAAGAGGACATGAATAAGGCCCAGGTGGGCATTTCGTCTGTCTGGTACGAGGGTAACCCTTGCAATATGCACCTCATGGATCTTTCCGACATCATCAAAAAGTCTGTTGCGAAGTCTGGGTTGGTGCCCTTGCGCTTCAATACTATCGGGGTATCGGACGGAATCAGTATGGGAACTGCTGGCATGCGCTATTCCCTGCAGAGTCGAGAGATCATTGCCGACAGCATCGAGACCGTTATGAACGGGCAGTGGTATGACGCCAACATTTCGATCCCCGGATGCGACAAGAACATGCCAGGTGTGCTCATCGCCATGGGACGTGTGAATCGTCCGAGTATCATGGTGTACGGAGGAACAATTAAGCCTGGCTGCGGTAAAAGCGGCCAGCCTCTCGACATTATTAGCGCCTTTCAATCCTACGGCCAATACATTTCTGGTGCCATCACCGAGGAGGAACGCTTTGACATCATTCGGCATGCTTGTCCTGGCGGCGGTGCTTGCGGTGGCATGTACACAGCCAATACAATGGCCAGCGCGATTGAGACATTGGGTATGACACTCCCCGGAAGCAGCAGTTATCCGGCAGAACACCCACTCAAGATTGCCGAGTGCAATAGCGTTGGTGATGCAATTCGCAACCTACTAAAGGAGGACATTCGACCCCGTGATATCATGACCCGCCAAGCTTTTGAAAACGCAATGGTGCTCGTTACAATTCTAGGTGGAAGTACCAATGCAGTCTTGCATTTGATCGCTATCGCCGACTCTGTCGGGGTCAAGCTCACTATCGACGACTTCCAAGCTGTCTCGGACCGCACACCCTTCTTGGCAGACCTGAAACCGTCCGGGAAATACGTCTTCGAAGATTTGTTCAAGATTGGTGGAACACCGGCTCTGCTCAAATTTCTTATCAAGGAAGGAATCATTGATGGCGGGGGCATCACGGTCACCGGTAAGACGATGAAAGAAAACATTTCTTCATTCCCCGACTTTCCGGAGGACCAGCCCATAATCCGTCCCATGAGCAACCCAATCAAGCCCACTGGCCATCTTCAGATCCTTCGTGGCTCCCTCGCCCCTGGCGGCTCAGTCGGCAAGATTACTGGAAAGGAAGGTCTTCGATTTGAGGGAACAGCAAAATGCTACGACGCCGAAGACGATTTCATTGTCGCTCTCGAGCGTGGCGATATTAAAGCAGGCGAAAAGACCGTTGTCATCATTCGGTATGAAGGCCCGAAAGGCGGGCCTGGAATGCCGGAAATGCTCAAGCCGAGCTCTGCTATAATGGGTGCTGGCCTGGGAAATGACGTTGCCTTACTCACTGACGGTCGCTTTTCGGGCGGCAGCCATGGCTTTTTGATTGGCCATATAGTCCCGGAAGCCATGGATGGCGGGCCAATCGCCCTGGTTAGAAACGGTGACCGTGTTGTCATTGATGCAGAATTGAGGGTTGTTGACGTTGAGGTGTCGGAAGAGGAGTTGGAAAGGAGACGATCGGAGTGGAAGGCGCCGCCGCCGCGTGCTACCAACGGCACGCTGAGGAAGTATGCTGCCTTGGTGAGCAATGCCAGTCTTGGCTGTGTTACAGACAAGTTTTAATATGGCATGGGGAAAGGGACGCCGACGTTTTGCATCTCGCCGATCTCTGAATCGACTTTTCTTATCGTAACTGTAATATCTGTGATTTTTTATTCCCCCTCGGGTCCAAAAATATTGCGGTTTCAACACACATAAGGGAAGCGACTGTTAACATTGTTTTTTCGGCGACTTATTCCAGGCTTCCACGAAAGCTATCTTATCCTCCAGGGTAAGGCCAACTCTCTTATTGCGCCCAAGCCGTGCTAACGAGTCTGCTACACGATCAAGTGTTTGCTGTTCATCGGCATTCAGAACCAGTCTGGCGGTGTCAGGTGCGCCCGTGGTGCCAGACTTTGTCTCTGCCGGACGTGCATCAGTGTTCAATAAACCCTCTGCAATACGAACCCGAATGCAGTGTGTTGGCCGGCTGAGAAGCTTCCATAAGAAGCTCACCCAGGTACCGGGGATGGGTGTCGTAATATCTGGGGGTGTATACCGTAGGCTCACGGGGAAAATCTTAGCAGAGGGAGGCGTCGTAAGCAACGATGGACTCAATGGCAGGACGCCCTTGCCGTTGGTTGTAGTGCATTCTGGGAAGACAACAATGATTCGGCCAGGATGCGTAGAGAGAAGGGTACGTAGATCGGTCATACCCGTCCCGGACTCGGATGTGATTCGCGGTGGGTATTTTTGGATAGGGCCGAGAGCGTGAACTATGGCCCGAAAAAGGGAGACGTGTTGCACATTCCGTGTGCCGGGATAGGACACTGTGAAAATTGGATTGAAAACAGCGGCAAGGTAAAGGGCGTCGATGGGAGAGGTAAAACTTGCAGCAATGACGGAGCCTGGATGGGGAACGCGCGATGCAGGCTGCTGAGAGAGATGGCCCCGCTTGACACCGTCAATCTGGAGATCAACCCACCAAATGCCCGGAATTCCCATCATTGTCCATAACAAAAGCTTCCGTACTACTGCCGGTAAGGGTGTGTATTGCAAAAAAAGAAAGTAGATCGCGCTGTACACAAGAAATGGTACAAATCGAATAAGAAACAGGAATACTCGAAATGCGGAGGATGCTGTCGTTGATGGCGTCCTGACAGGAATATACGGAGAAACGCCAGAGCCTGTCATTGACCGATTAGCATTCCGGCCAGCGTGAGGTGTCTTTGAACATGTTGACTTGTCAAAACAGTGGGTGCTCGTTGATGCTGGCTGGAAGACGGAGACTCAAGGGGGGCTTGCCTCTGTCTCGAAATTGTGAGAACTTTTCCATTTTGTGCAGGGTAGAATTCAGGAATCTGGCGGCCTGTATCAAAGCGACTCTTAAGAATAAAAAATATTAATCGAATGTGCGATTGGCGATGAGGAGAGCGCGCATGGTGGAAAAGTAGATCGAACTCTGCCGTTAAAAGGTGTCGTGGTTGTGTAACAAGCCCCTTTGGTTATCTTTTTAAAATGACGCTTTGTATCACATGTGCACAGTACCTACTGGCCACTTCGCAAGAAAAGCGGGTTTGTCGTTACATAATCCGTGGCTAGTATGTGAGTATGTAAGTGTGGCTTCAATTGTTGACATTGCTAAAGTACTAGTAAACAAACCCACTTCCGCCGTTCACAATAACACCGAGAGCTTTCACAAACAACACCGCGTCGATATTCGCGTCACGCCTAACCTTCTCCAGCTACTTTCTTGCTGCTGCACTCTTTGCTCTATTCTGGTCGCGTCCGTTTGACACAAACGAGTAGGAGAGGCCTTTCAGGACTGAATGTTTTATGTCTCGGAAACACGAAGGCCACTATCTTTTCAACAAAGTTGGTATCAAACACCAACCGAGCATATTGACCTGACGGACAGCACAACACACGGCGGCCTTAGTCTTATCAAGCCTATCGATTTTGAGCCTCGCTTTTATTGTGCAGGTTTCCCCTTTCTCAGAAGCCATCATTTTTTTTACGATGGACAACATGAAAAACAAGGTAAGCTAAGCTATGGAACCAAGGCTCGGTATTATTTATACAGCTTTCTAATATTGAGAAGGGCTCACGACACTCGAGGATTCCACACCCAAGAATGCCCATTCTTCCGTCCTTGCACGAGATGACCGGCTCTCAGAACAATGCACGCTCACAACGAACGGAGCCAAAATCGCCTCTGCCGACTGTTATGAAACGGCCCGGCACAGAACTTCGTATGTTAACGGAGAGCCAAGGCTGTCTGTTTTTATGGTTTTGCCTCGCTTACAGGGCTTATAGCGTCGTGAATACCGAAGAACCGGGACTGACACTGGCACCTTATGATAGAGCAGCAACCAAACCCAAAGCGAAAAACGCTTGCCGCTCGAGCAGGCGACTATTCGAAGTCAACTATCGAAGAACCGCCCGGAGTCCTTTCAGCTATCGGACCTCCAAGAATCGGACTCAAGGGCTCTTCAATAACTTCTTTGGCTTCGAAGGTATGTTTTTTAGACAGTGTTATACTATGATTGTCTATTGCCCCCGCGGGATTGCATGCTGATGTGACCAGCAATATCCCAAGGAGGCCAGAATACCGAAGCCTTCAGCCTCAGGTAGCCTTACGGCTAGCACAATTCTGCATACGACATCCCGTTCATCTAAATTATCAGGGGCCAGCTTCAGCCAAAGCGCCGGCCCCGGTGCTGGCCGGCATACTTTGGAATCTGTCGAAAGCAGGCACGCTCCGACCATTCTAAAACGCCCCGTGACCTCGATAGGAGTCTACAACGCAAAATGCCCCGCAGAAGAGACTACAAAGTCTGCTGGACAACGCAATGGCAAGTACATATAATTCCAGGCCCAAGTCATCTCTGTTCGTTACACATGGCACTGCCTTGAAATATTGAGGGCAAATGCTTTAGATCATTATGCCGGACGTGGTCTTAGGCAGAGCCAGCGGGCAGCTAGCCACCCGAGTGCAATTCGGGCGGTTAGACATACTTTTTCCAGGGCATCGATTAACTGGGGCTTTTACTTCTCCTTATCTTGTTAAACATTTGTTGACGAGATGAGAAGACGGGTAACAAGCTATCCAAGTTTAAATCAATGACACCGCATCATTTACTTTATCCATGATAGTTTTTTCTGACAGTCATTTTTATATAGTTTTGGACGTCGAAGAGCGCCTCCGTCAAGTGGAATCTCAATTTTTAAACATTAGGAATGCTATGAACGAGTCCTTGGTTAACAGAAAATCACTGGAGGAAGCTGTTGAGCTGAAAATATCTGAAGGTATGAATGGTATCGGGATATAGGCTCTTACGCTTGCTTGATTTAGGACCTGACATCCATGCTTTTTAGTCGATGATCTTCAGCGGCAAAAAAATCAGCTTGAAGGGGAAAAGGAAAATCTTCGAAAAGAGTTGGACACTCTTAAAAAGCAACTCCAAGCCTCAGAACTAGCCGTGGAGGGAATGCGGCTGGAGCAATCCCGGAAGCTCCATGAAAAAGTTGACGAGCACCATGCTGAGCTGGACAATTTGCGCCGGGAATTCGAAGTTGATTTGAAGAAGCAGGAGCTCAGCCATAAAAATGCCCTGGATGCCATGGAAAAACACTACGAAACACAACAAAGCGAGGAGAGAGAACGGACTTGCAAAAACATGCAAGACCTGCAGACTCAGCATGCTTTAGAGCAACGTGACCTTCAGCTTGAGGTCCAAAGCAAAGTGAAGGAGTTATTGCAGCTACGGCTGGACATGAGGGAATTACACTGTAACCTTGACAAAGAGAGGTTGCTGAAAACGGGCTTGCAACAAAAGCTTTCTGACTGCTCTACAATAATTTCAGGGCAGAACAGGGAGATCCAGGCTTTAAAAGCACGAGTTAGCTTTCTCGAGTCTGACAGCAAACAGCAGTCAGACCAGTTATCTTCGATGGAGGCGCGCATGCAGCAGGCACTGAAAACTGCGGACGAAGCACGACAAAAACTCATTAAAGAAGAAGAGGGACGACGTATACTTTTCAACAAATACCAGGAGCTCAAGGGCAATATCCGTGTCATGTGTCGAGTACGGCCGGTGTCAGGCGAAGCGGAAAGCGGGAATGCCACAATATTCTTCCCAGACGCAGAAACATCGGCTTCTCAAATCGACGTCGAAGGGTCCGAAGAGACGAGCAGTCTGGGCGTGGTTTCGCGCAGGATGTTTCCCTTCGAGTTTGACCGTGTCTTTGGACCGCATGTTCAAAACGAGGAGGTCTTCGGTGAAATATCACAGCTTGTTCAAAGTGCCCTCGATGGTTACAACGTGTGTATATTTTGCTACGGACAGACCGGGTCTGGCAAGACATATACAATGTCTTCAGAGGACGGCGTCATTCCTCGGGCAACGCACATGATCTACGACAACATTAAGCGCCTCGAGGAGAAGTCGTGGGCTTACACAATAGAAGGGAGCTTCGTTGAAGTATACAACGAGGAGCTGTTGGATCTGCTTTCAGGTCAGAATTGTGGCGCTGGCTCTAAGAACCAAAACCCTAAGCTGAAACTGGAAATCCGACACGACGAAGTACAGAAGACAACCACGGTTGTGAACTGCAAAGCTGTTCGATTGGATTCCTCCGAGGAGGTTGCATCGATATTGCATGTCGCCCAAAGCAACCGTTCTGTGGCTGCAACAAAGGCCAATGAACGGTCGTCCCGATCGCACTCGATTTTTATTCTTAAAATAGAGGGCAGGAACACAACAACAGGTGAGACTTGTCGAGGTACATTGAACCTCGTCGATCTGGCAGGCTCAGAACGCCTCAAGCACAGTGGAGCTGAAGGCGACCGCCGAAAGGAGACGCAAAACATCAACAAGAGTTTGGCTTGTTTGGGAGACGTCATCGAAGCACTTGGCCGAGGTGCTCCACACATACCATACCGAAACTCCAAGCTCACACATCTTTTGCAATACTCCCTTGGTGGGAATTCCAAAACTCTCATGTTTGTTATGATCAGTCCTCTCGAGGCTCATATCAAAGAGACGCTCACAAGTCTACGCTTCGCGACGAAGGTAAGATAAGCTTATAGATACTTTGAGGGGCATACAAGCATTGCATCTGCATTTGTTGGCTAACATTACCATGCAATCCTAGGTGCATAACACATATATCGGCACAGCGAGACCGACAAAGAAGATCAAAGAACGCAATTACGACGTATGATTTCTAGATCGGTAAAAATAGACGGGTATAACTGGTGATGAAATTATAACTGGGGTGCGGTGCGCATAGCAGCCACGCTGGTTTTATAATTATTAGTTCTCGGTATTGCTTACAACCATCGAATTGAAGAGGGATAGCTGCTTAATGACGTTTTCATGTAACCAAGCACGCCGGACAGTGATATAAGTTGAGCCCAGTTTCTATTTGTTTTCTTGATGTATTTATTAAACCCTGGCTACCAAGAGCTCTCTACCATAATGATACATGATCGTGACTGATTTGCGTTAGGAGATAAAAAGAGCACGTCAAACAGAAACGTTCGCAACCGAGCAATAAACAAACCTAACAAGTCGTCCTGTACGGAAAGAGTGGCAAGTGTGAAGAAGCGAAAATCTGAAAACTATCCGAATAAGGACACAAATGTACAAGACTACCACAACTCCATGCCGTTAAAATTGCGTTTGCATCCAAAATCAAGTCCGATGAAAAAGACACGCGACCGAAGCAAGCTCGAAAATAAATATGCTCAGAAACAAAAACGCTCAAAGACCAAAACAAAAAAACCAGCTACTCGATGTACGTGTGCGTCAGGGAGGAGGGAGGAAATGCATTCATGCAAAATACCCGTAAAAGACAAGGGAAGGGACATGCAATTAGAAAACCTGGTGAGTCAGAAAAAGCTTGTAGGCGTAGAAAGAGGGCTTCTACGTCAACGGACTGTAGTCCAACTCAGAGCCCAAAGGGTTCATAGAAATTGAGCCCAGTGAATTCGTATCACAGTTCGCCCGTTGCAGAGCCTGGAAGTCGCCAACTGTTCGGATCTGTTGAGCGCCCATACCGAAGTTAGAAGACCGTTGGGGTTGCGATGAGGTCGCCATGTGATTTATGCCAATATTCGTGTTTATACCATTCATTGGCTCGACAAACACCTGGCCACCTAGTACGCTTGCGATGCTCTGGGTCCGGTCTGAAGGTTGCCGATTGCCAACGGTCATCGCTGGTGATCCACTGATGTTGCCATCCAAGTGAGGCGATATTGACAAGCTGCCCCTTAAATTCTGAAAGATAGAAAGAGATTGGTGTTGTTGGTGTGTTTGCTGGCGCTGAAAACGCTGGCTAGAAACATTCTGCGTGGGCTGTGGTAGTCGTTGCTGCTGAGGAAGCTGTTGGTGCAAATGCTGCTGCTGCTGTTGTTGTTGCTGCTGTGAAAGCTGCTGAGGCATCTGGACTTGGTGATGCACCTGATGAGCTTGTGGAGACTGCTGTTGCTGTCGGTTGTGAGGGACCCCAGCGGTCGTTGGCATGGTGACGATCCCGCTGTTGATAGGTGGTTGAGATTGCAGGAGGTTAAAGTCTGGGTTGATGCTGTGCGCAAAATCCACGCTGGGCGACAAAATGGGGGGCGAAGACACAAACGGCGAATGCACGTCAGAGTTTACTCCGCCCAAACTGGAGCCCTCTGTCTTGAAATCATCCAACGGAATGTACTGTTGGGGGGCCATTCCAGCATTACCAAAGCCATCGAATATATCGATATCGCAGGCAGTTTCAGGGGGTCTCTGCAGCATAGGATTGGCCAAGCTCGGCAAAACCTCATGGACTTTAAAAAGCAGCAGCGGTGCGAAGCGATGCTCCCCGATACGAAGCATAGCCAAAATGTTGGCAAGTTGATGTAAGTAGTCACGCGGACTAACAGAAAAAGGGTTTCCAGACGATGGCATCATGGAAAGAACATCCGTTAGATCACTTGTAACAGTGAGAAGTGACTCAACCTATACAAAAAAATTTAGTATTCCAGAAGAAAGTGCAACACCCATGTGTGAGTACGCGAAAATCCACAGGAAGGGGATGGAAAAGGCGGGTAAATTTTTTCTCACCAGACTTGCGTTGAGAAAATCGGAAGATCCGTTGTTCGTGAATGATGCTGCCATTGGAATCATTTCACGAGATACATCCATCATGGAATACTGGTAGACAGCGGGGTCGTTTCCGGATGACACTGCATTTCCCTTGGCCATTTTGACCTGCCACGACAAGTTCTGTAGCCATTGTTGATTGCGCACAATGTCTCCAAGCTGTGGGTCTGCTGTGGCCAGCGCACTGATCGTGTCATTCTGCTGCTTTTGTAGAGTGGCGATATAAGACGACGAGCACCCAGCGCGAGTCTTGTTCCAAACATCAACGAAAGCGCCGTCAAAGGGGCGGAAAAGTGACACCATTCGACAGAAACCAACCAGCTGGCCGGCCAGGGGATCGCTTGGATCATCAGCTGGTGTGGGAAGGTCCACGGTTGCTTTGAGGGACAAAGGCCGGTCATTCCGGAGTGCATATGCGCGTTCGGCAACAAACAGGAGCCAGTACAGGCGACGTCGATGAGTGGCGTCAACCTTGTCCCAGGCTTGGTAGGTCTCTTCTTTGTTCATCCGAACGAGATGAACAAGAGTGGTTGCCTCACGCAGACAGCACCACGCCTTGTCCTGAAGGTCAAGCCCGTAATGACAGGCAAACAAAAAGTAGTTTGTAGCCAAGGTGTAGAAAGTCGGATTCGACATGTAATCATAACCTTTGCGCACGCGAGCGGTCTCCTCCAGTAACAGCGTGGCAGTGATAATCGAGGCACCCGGGATGCTCTCTGGGCCGAAGGGATCCGAGGCCGGCATGGGCATTCCAGGTTGGAGCATCATGAATGCGCAGAGGGATGACAACAGGCAGTAGGTATCCAGTGTGGTATCCAATGATATGGCGTCCTGCTCAAGGCGCTGACGGTTGAGAATTGGGATGGTGGGATACATGTTGGTAAAAAAGAAATCGATACAAGTTTTGACCATGTCGTTTGTCAAAAGGCCCTGTGAGGGTGAGAAAGTAGTGATGGCCGAGCTGCCGCCACTGATACGGTTCTGGATCTTGGCCGAAAGGCTGGACTGCCGCTGATTTTCGCGTAGTTCGCTGATAACCTTGGCTCGGGAGCCCTTGGGTCCCTTTTTTTGAGGAATGGCATTGTATGTGCAAGACAGCTGGGCTGACGAACAGTTCCGGCAGGGATTGATACCATCGCATTTGACTTTGCGTCGATGACAGGCGTCACATGCCCGTTTAACAGCAGTTGTCATGGCGAGTGTAAGTGTTTCGCGAGTGATGGACTGTGAATGAAACGGGTGCAAAGATTCGTCTCCTGGGCGAAGAGCGGCGAGATGTGACTAGATGCAGCAACCGATGGTGAAGCCGTCGCGAGGAGGCGAACAAAAAAAACGGAAAATATACGGCCCAGAGTGCTCGGGGCCCAGAGTCGATATATTGTCGGGAGAACGCGTCGTCAAAATGGCAGATGCGCTGTGAAAAAAAGGTCGCGACGGCGAAATGATTTCGAAAGGGTTTGAGTCCGCAAGGCCGCTTGGACCGCTAGAAGAGAGGAACTGCCCGAAGAAGCGCGCAACAAGCAGTCCCCGCCTACTGGTAGCCGAGTAGATAATTGCAGGTCGATGGGGTCGGATAAAAGACAAAGCGTATTGGAAGCGAAGGTGAAAGCAGACGTAAATGCCTGGACGATGCGGTGCAAGTGTTGGATGGAGAAGAGATACGAGTTGAAGATGAGAAGAGAACAAATCGAGAGAAAAGGGAGAGAGACGGTAGGTAAAAAAAATGCGGGTGAAAACGAGTATCACGGGGGGAAAAGAATGCCACAAACAAAACCCAGTCGAGGGCGGAACCACCAGGCGCGAAAATTGGACCAAGGGAAATGAAATACGAGTAGAGTAAATACCGTACGACTTGCATGAAACCAGAGGGTGCTGGGGACAAGGCCATTGGTCAAAACTGTAAAATAATGGGACTGCAACTGCTTTCTATGAACTGCTTCGTACGTCGTACTTCATTGTGAGGAGACTGGCTAGTGTTGTGTTAGTGCTCTCGCAAGATACATGTGGACCGAGAGATGAGGTAGTCCTAAGTACCTGACATGTAGAGGATCCACAGATTATTCTCCTTTTTATATATAAAAATACATTTCAGTACAGCATCGGCGTAGCCAGTAGGTACTAGTGCGCTAGTCACATCACCCATTATGCGAATGGGCGGGACGCTTGCAAGGATTTTCTTCTTGTGTGGAGGCCCCTGTAAAATGTCAAGATGTAATAATACAGGTACTCGAAAGTGCTGTAACTCGTACAGGTACCCGTGGCGAGGGATACAGGTTACTGTGTTGTGTCTGCTCTCTCGTACTTGAACTCTCGTTCACCGTCGTGTGAGTATATCAGCCTTTGCGCTGTATTAATAGCACATCGTTAGAAGCCTAAAAACACGATTACGAAGTTATACTTTGCATGCACCGTATGCAATCCGCACATTGTAGTCGTCTTACATACATACATACAATACTGCATGCTATTGACACTCTCTGCACGAATTCATGATCTTGCAACCACGCTACAAGTAAATGACTCGTTTGTGGTTTGTGGGATATGCATATTTCCGCGTACCCTGTTACCCCAGGCTCTCCAGGAGGGGTGCCATCTCGGACCGATTCTACGTACGAGTACGTATGGCGCCTAGACAAATTCCGGAGTGAGGGGAAATACCGGGGATGGAAGAGAATGGAGCATCCTCACTACGAGTACTACGTGGTGGCTGGTATCGCTGGACGTTGTTGCGACAATACAAAGTACTAATACACAATCTCGTATATACATACACGTCGTTCATACTTCGAGGATGACCTTCAGGTTCCGCTTAACAATTAAAATAAAAGGCCGGACACTAGGGGGGGGTTTTTTTAAAGACACGGGCACCGTAGCAGGGTTCTTTTCAGGCTCCCAATGCCAGTACGAGAGTACATTGCGACACAACCCAAGCATTTCGATTTCGTCTCTCCTAAATAACGCTCGAGGTCCCACTGTTGGCTAACTGTTGAAGCCAAGCCATATTTTGGCTGCATCCCCTCGTTTCACCGGCTCCGCCACAAAGGTGAACCGCCAACAGCCGCTGCGGTAAGGTGTCACAGGGGAATGAGCAGGCAGACTCGGTAGCGTCTCAATGTCAATACAGTCGAATGTTTTTATAAGTCTGCAACTGAAGTATCATGTAAGATACCAGAAACCGCACTTACTCAAGAGGCAATTGATACCCGCTAGCTTCTTATTTTTGCGTGTTCCTTTGGGTATCGTTTACATAGATGCCTCTCAGCGTTGCATTTCACTTTGCCGGTCTCTGTATGTACCGTGATGATTTTCCATAGGACATATCCCCTTGAAGCAAATCCTTATTGCGGGAGTAATAAAAAGGAGTCGATGAGTTTCACAGGCCTCGATAACTCTCCTCAGCCTACAACGCAGGATCGCCAGGGCGTCTGGGGTAGTATTAATGTAAGATACATGCTGTCAGTTCGTTGTTCCAAGACCAAGGCTAGAGCCGCTACTTGACTGTTCCGTGGCCGCATGAAGGCATGTCTTGTATCGGGAAACGGCCAGGACACGAGCTTCTCGAGGGCAACAACAGAAGGGGGTTCGATCAAGAATTATGCTTACGTTGAAAGAACATTAGCCATTCACTATCTCACATCAATCAAGTGGTGGAATTTAATGTTTATCCTAACCTTGCCAACGATCTTTGATAGGGTCGTACACTGTCCGGGCAGCTAAACGCTGTTGACGGTTCATGGCTCCGGACTGAGCAGCCTCATTGGCAAAGGTGAAGTAAAGCAAACGAGAAATCCAGCCCCGTATCGGAATTAAGTCTGCTCGTAAAGCAATATCGCGCATCAAGCTACCGAGCATGCATGCTGCCAGACACAAACAAGAACAGTACAATTCATAAAATGTTACATGCTCATGGATAGTATCAAACATGGATTGTGTTATTTGCCATGCCCGATCATGATATCTGCCTTTGTGCGAGATGACCTCACATGGCACACGGGGACATGATGCAGAAGGTAATTAATAACTTGTCCTGTGTGTACGTCTTTTTTTATGTGACATATCTGGGTTTTTTGACACGTGCCACCGAGCCGCACCATCGGAGTCAACCAACATGAATAGAGAACGAGCGGTTTGGGGGTATATATTTGGACGGTCTGGGCTAGATTCAAGGGCACGATGGCTTTGACAACGGCGCCGAGAGAAACGATGAAGCAAACCTCGGCTTATGTGAGGTCAATTCTCCCTCTCGATGACCCATTTTAGCTGCTGCCGCCCGCAGAGGCCTAGGCAGGGCTCGAGACTGCCTCGGATATCCTGTTTCTCGGTGCCTCTGGATCTACCTGGATGCAGGGGATAAACGCGCGGAGATGTCTGTGTGCGTTTTTAACAGACAAGCTTACGGCCGCGGTATAGACGACCTAGCGGGCAATAGAAGTCGAGTTTTGCTCAATGGTCTCACAGGCCTCTTTTATCATGGCCGTCACCATCTCTATATTGTCCAGCGCAAAGACGTTGTAGTGGTGGCCCGGGATGTCGATGACCCGGGAAAACATGTCGTTGGAGTAATTGTCCCAGCCTAGCCGCCGATCGCCACGGTAAAGATCGACGTAGACGACTCCATTGCCCGGAGTAGGAACCGGATCACAGCAACGGAGAAGAACGGCAGGCGGCGGCGGGGGTGCGGGAAGAACCCAGCTGTGAACCATTTGGTGTGCTTCTCGAAAGCATCTTTCCACGCAGGTCTTCGTGGTCTGCGCCGTAGTGGAAGGCCACTGAATGCGATGCTCCACCAGGCGTGACTGTATAATATCGTCCCATCCTTTTGCAGGTGGTACCGGACAGACACTGTCAATAAAGATGAGGCCAGCTACACGCACTGCAGGGTGTGTCTGGGACAGGACATGAGCCGTTTCCAGAGCCAACAGGCCACCCAGTGACCACCCACCAAGGATAACGGGCCCCGACGGGACGGAGCTTGCCACGAATCCCGCATAGGTCATGGCCATTTCGTGCAAGCCACCATCCCATGGAATGCCTGACCGGAACCGTGGATTGGCGATGCCAATGAGCTTACGGCCAAGGTCGTCGAGGACATAATAACTGAAAATAGTACCGCCACCGTCGTGGAACAGGACTAGAGGTATGGCATTGCGTTGTTTTGGCTGCCGGGGGCTGTTTTGAATGATATTCGGGTTGGTGTCGAACATAGTAGCGGTGTTCGACTGAGCTGAGTGTTTATCTTTTGTTCTCTCGGCCAATGACTTCCGGGGTTTTCTGGGTGTAGCGGGCAGCGAGCACGGAGGGAGTTTTGTAGGAACTGCTACCAACACTCCTGTTGCACCCACTCAAATTCATGCAACCCGAAAAACACCGTGATTATGTAATGCCTGTAGGATCCCGTTGAGTATTAAACGGACAACTTTCAGTGAGCAACTTTAAACCATACTTTTAGAATTCGTCACTGGAAAACTATGTTAATAATGGCGGGGTCTGGATTGTTTGCAATAGGTTTTATCTTGCACGAACTGCCCTGCCGTATTACGCGACGACGCACGTCGTGCGTTTCTAGTCTCACGAGCAAGCTCGTGTCTACTTATGTGTACAGTATATGTGTATTATATATATATACTCGTGTATATATATTATTTTGCGGCATCGTCATTCGGTGCCCCTCCATAGCGTGTCCCCAGCCAAGCGAATATACAAATACAGACGTCGACGGTCGTCCTACACGGCTTCCCAGTCCATAGCATCGACCATAAATTCCCAGTGCTCGACCTCTGTTGTGCCAAATTCCATGTCGGTGTCAAGAGCATCTTCCACCGCGTTTACCGTATTTGGCGTCGAGCTCTTGCTGGCCTCGGCAGATATCAAGTCTCGCGTAAAAGCAAACGCACGGTCAAGGCCTTCGTGGATTGCGACGAACATACCAGCAAGATTGTATGTATCAAGAGACGGGGGTCTGCTTTTCTTCATGCGCGTGCTGGATGGACTCATCGAACCATCACCGTCGGCGTTCTTCCAGCGGTTTCGAAAGTCTTTGGCCCTTGCTAGTTGTTGACGAACGTCACCCACCCCTAAGATCCAGTGTAGAGGATTGTCTTCACGGTCCAATGTCTCCAGTACATTCGCATGGTAACGGTGCATTCGCGTTCTACCCGCATTGTCAATGGCAGGCCCTGCCTCGCACTGGAAAGCGCCACGCGAAATTGTAATGCCAAACACGCCTTGGAGATGCACAAGTGCACGCTCACAGAGCATGTAGTATTCGAAAAAATCAAGCTTGAACATCAATTCTGCCTCGGTCGCACTGGCGTGCTCGGCCGGGCGAGACGTTGCTTCTTGGTAGGCGATCTCAAGAAAAGGAAGTTTCCATTTCATCCGCCGCACAATCTTTGAATAGCGAGAAAGTTCAGCGGAAGCAGACTCGAGGCTTGGTAATTGGGGGGTGGGATTGCAGAGTCCCCCTCCACCCTGCTTGCCTTGAGCGAGATGATGTGGACGACATCGGGAGACGGGCGCCGAGCCCGATTGGGCCTCCTGCGGTGCCCACCGAGAGTTTTGAAGGCCGCGCATGCTGGAAGCCTATGAGACAGATGCTGCACGGAAGCTGAACGGAAATCCCTGAAAGGGATCGATTGATCAATTGGCGGCTCGTGAGGTTTTGGCCTCGAGGGGTTGGCCTTGGTTAGACGTAGTCGACTAATGGGCATGCGAGGGTAAGGGGACAGCCATATGCTACTGGATATCAGGTCTCTTCGCATTTTGCGAGAGGGCGGTTTCCTATTGTTGATGTCGAACGTTTGGTCGTCATTTTCGGCGGAAGCCACGGTTGCCCAACTAGGTTGCAAAAACAATACGCGCACCCCAGGTGTGCAATTTCGTTGCCATGCATTACGACTGGTGTACGGCGTAGGGGGGGCTGGGAGACAAAACGAAAAGCATATATATTATTTATATATATATAGCATTGAAAATGTATAGAGAGGGGATAAAAGGGAAGAAAAAGACGAGAAAAAGACAGACACGCCTTAGGATTTATTCAGTTGTCTACTCGTACCTTTTCTCACCCCTTTCTTCCCGTCCTTGTTATATATACGTCCCTTCAACTAGAGTACAATTTTTATTTCTTTTTTATTTCTTTTTATTTTACTTCCCCTGCCCAGCCCACCACGAGGGGTGGGCGTGGACGGTATTATCTATTTTCCGGTTGTTTTTACAACCGTCAACCGTACATATATGTATTGTCCTAGCGCAAGTTTGAGGACAAAGTATTACTCTGCGATGTTGGTAATTCTACCCTCGAGCTTGTCTGCCATGATGAGACTTTGATATGCTTACTCTAGGATGGACTCAAATATCTTAATTCTGATCCTGCCTGGAATTCACGTCCGGCCGGAGGCATCGTGGCCATGCCTCCTACGAACGGCCAGACAGTACAAGCTCTTAGTTTCTGGCACGAACCTTAGGTACAGCGCCTGACCCAGGCAGTTTTTCATCGTCAGAGGCCATTTACATATTGAAACTACCACGCTTCCCACGAACTGCATGTTGATATGGTCCGATTAACGGGACTGGTTATTCTATCACACACACAAAAAGAAGGTGCAACTGCCAATGACAGAGGTGATGTGCAACTTGGCAACTAACTACAAACCTGTATGCTTACGACATATTCACCTGTCGTGGTATATACACGCCGGGTTGAAAAGGACCCGGTCCTCAACCTTCATGGAACACTCATGATTTACTGAGCGAATATTCAAGCAGAGACATCAAGTTTGCTGGTCTGTGAAAACCACATGTCGTAACCTGCAATAGGTCGATGCAAGTTGGATAGAAAACGCACGTAGACAAAACCAGCTGGCTACCGATACATTAGCATTTTTAACTAATATTGACCTGCACTCAAAGGCCTCAAAACGGTCTCACCCACCCCTATCTGCGGCTGCGAAAACAACTCTTAGACTGCACAGAATGTGCGAGCCGAGCCATTTCCTGTATACGGCGGTAAGGGCGTACCATGGAATGAAGTGTGCATCTTGCCACTTGACAGATCCCGGTGGTCCATCTCCGCGTGTAGCCTGGGGCTGCCAAGATGGAGCCGCCGGCTACGTGTGCTGGCCCGGCAGTATATCTACAAATCCCTCGCTGGGTCTCGGGGGCAATGCTGGCGTCGGCCTCCAGATGTAAGCTTCCGAGTGGAATACTCCTTGACGGCGAACTTCATCCCGACGAAGTTGTCACAGTGCAAGAAAATCACCAAGCTGTGCATTCAAGCCAATAACAATGTTCCTATCCAAAACAAACAATGAAAACACCAAGGCTTGGAGCGGAGTGACCACAGCAGACGACAAAGCTCACAGAGGACTTGTTGGGTCATGCATACTGCCTGCGCTCCCACTACCACTATGTACACTGCTAGCAGACCCAGGCTCAGACCCAGGCTCAGACCCAGGCACAGAGCCAGAGCCAGAGCCGGACCCAGTACCAGAGCCGCCCGTTCCAGGTACCAGACCGAAGATAGACGAGTCTCTTATCGTCCCGACCTGAGACGTTTGAACTGCCGAGATGCGACAGGAAACAAGCTGGCCGGCTGACGGTAAAGGAATGCGAGATGCTCCTCCAACAACCACCGCATTTTCATCATCTGCTATGCTGGACTGTGTGAAGCCAGAAACATCACTCAGCATGGAAGAAGAGCGGCCGCGCACCCGGGGTAGCAGGGGAACAGGAGTTCCATGGATTTGCTGGAGATGCGAGAGCGGCATAGTTGACACCGCCTGAGAGGCAACCGGCGACAGATCAGACACCGGTAAACCTGAAATGGGAGCCCATAGTTGATTCGTGACATAAAGGCTACTGGTAGGCAATTGAGGCGTCGCCCATGCTCCTGGTGCTGTAGTGGGGATGGCGCCGGCAACTTGAGCAGCTTGTGCAGGTGCCGAGCCAACTGCGTACCGATTTTCGTAAGGCCGCTCGCTGTCGAATGAGGAATAAAATGACCGCATTGTCTCGTGTAGAACTTCAATTGTATGCACCTTCTCCTCATTTGCACCCTGGATGGCAGAAAGCCGCTCCATGTAGCTTTGGTGAGACCGCAGAATCTCAGTTTCGATATTCAAGCGTTCTTGGCGACGGCGCTCTACCTCGTCGAGGCCGCGAGCATTAGCGTCAGTGATTTGATCATGCTCGTTGTCAGCCTTAGCAATGCGAGACGCTATTTTGTTTCTTTTGGCTTGGATAGAAGCATGCTCGTCCTCTAGCGAGCTTATCTCATTGTCCACCGAGCTTTTGAAGCTCTTAAACGACGCCATAGCACCATCGAACTGGGCCTTTTCGCGGTCCCATTCGTTTTTTTTGTTCCTGTAAAGACTGAGCAGATTTTCAGGAATGGTGCTGACTTCTTTGAGATCGGCTTCGATACGTTCAATGGCCTGTTCTGCCTGCTTTTGTTGGACTGTGTTTTGCGTGATCTTTTGTTTGAACTTTTCGTCGTTCCCGCCAGCTGATAGGACGGAGGCGGCTAGTCGATCAATGTCTTTCTTTATAGCATTGACGCGACGGTTGTTGTCTTTGCGTAAAGTCTTGATCCTGGCCTTCTCGTCATTCAATTTAGCTTCCTGTGTCGCAATAGATGCCTTGATCGTTGTGGCCGGGGATTCGTGGGGGCGAAGTTGGCTTGGTGGTGCTGGCTTTGCAGTTACAACAGTCGCACTTCTGGAGGGAGCGGCAGCGGTTCTCACGCTTGTGCTGAAAAGCACTTCGCCGGTGCGGGTACTAACAAACTCGCACTCGTAACTCGAAAGGGGGGTGAGGCCGTAGATATCGCCAGTCCAACATGTGCTTGTTCCAGTAACCGGGCGGGCATCTTGGCCTTCAGAGGTCGGAGTTCCAGTGTCTTCTCCATCCGATCCATTGGCAACAGGCATTATGCGTGTTGGCTGCCACGTGGCGTTGTTGATTCTGACATAAAATGGTTTAGAAGTATCGATGAAGGAGGAGTTTGGAAAAGACAGATGGCCGCAGCGTTTTGAGTCAGAGTCTTCGTTGAAAAAGGCGCTGGTGCTGAAGCAGACTTCATCGTGGCCAACGTAGCACACCCAAATTTGGCCTGACTGGGCATAAAACGGCGCATTGCCAAGGTTGTCAACGTCGGTTGCCTCGGCGCCGGCAGATTCGGATGCAGCCTGAGAAAGTTCATACTCTTTGATCATGACAATCTTTGTGCTTGCCAAGGCAGCCCACAAAGGCTGGCGTAAGCGAACAAGAGCGCTTTGCTTTTTCTTCTTTTTTGAAGAAATGGGCGCGACCCCAGACGAGATTCCAACGACGTTGCCACCCACCACATTTTCTGCATCCGCAGACGTGGTAGCTGGAGCACCGGAGATAGCCATGCTAGCACCAACACCCAAACCATTTGAGGCCACAAAGTGACTGGCTGATTCGGCTATGCCAGGGGGCCCAGACATGATGGCAAGGCCATCGGCATCTGTGGCGCCTGAAGTTGTTGCCTCCACAGGCATCTCGGCGGTATGAGGCCCCTTCCCAGCCTCCGGGTCCGCCAAACTATTTGTCATGGAATCCCGCTTCTCTCTCCTGAGGTACCACTCTCTGATGTAGCGAACGACGCCTTGCATAAGGATGTGTATCGCAAAGATGTTCCGAACCCAGGATGCGCCCCCTACACGACGAGAGAAGAGCCTCGACGAATGCTGAGGAGAAATCTGGTGTTCTGTAAAAATAGACGAGCGGTCGGCGGCGAAGAAGGGCCCGAGGTGAGGTATCTTTTCAAGGCTAGTGACGTGGCTGAAGTGCGAGACAATGACAATGCCCAGGCAAACAAAAATATTATTTGCAGAGCCCTGGCGAGAGCCACTGCTGTTGTATCCGCCCCCGAGCGTAAGGGCAATAACGACCTGGGCAAAGTCGAGGATAAGGAGCTGCAAAGGGCTCCAGAGGAAAAGCCAGACAAGAAGAATGCCAATGTCCATCAAGGCTATCGTGGTAAAAGCAGGTGTGCCCAAACCACCTTCGAACATCTCCGTGAGGCTGAGACCGGAGCTCGTAGTGACAGGCGGAACGAAAGTGAGGACAGTAAACAGCATGTAGACAATAGAAAGAACCACAGGCGAGAGCTGCGTCAGGATGATGAGGATGGCGATGGTGTCGTAGAGAGGACAAGAGCGAAGAATCGTCATGGTCAAGTCCAGAGGCCCTGTATCGCGGTGGACGTTGGCGTTCTTGGTGGCATTGACGTCGATGCGACGATGCGAGTCGTCGAATAAATTGCCAGGCGATGGAGACGTGCCAGCAGCGCCTGGGGGCATGGCGGCGGATTGCAAGACACCGAGCGAGTCGGTCGAGGACGTAGATATATTGTCGACGGACAGCGGGTGGCGGTCAGGGGGATGAGGACGACGCGGCCCGTTGGCAGTCGTGCCAGTAGCATCAGAATTGCGATGCCGTTGCTGGCCATGGTAGGCAGGAGGGGTTGGAGGAGCAACCATGCTGTCTGTGTCGCGGGAGCAGCCGTGGGCAACGGCCGCAGCAGCCGCCGCAGCAGCGAGGAGTGGCGGTGGGGACGGAGCAGCCGCAGTTGGGTTGATGGGAGGCGCAGGGAGGGCAAGGCTGATGGACGACGAGGACGGGCGCACTACGGCATTGCCGCCAGACGACTTTTGCTGCTGGTTCCTGTTTGTGCGCTTCCCATGGTTTCCGGCGCCGTTCTCGTTGCGGTTGTCGCGCTGGCTGGCCGCACCCGGCTGTCGCTTGGCCGAGGGCGAAGCGCGAGGCATGCAGGAGAGACCAGCCCAGAAGCCAGCTTCTGGTCCCGCGCAAGACAGAGAGGCGGAGACGCGTGTCGAGAGCGCTCGCGGACGGGATGACCGGCAATGCGTTGGATGCAAAGAGCGGAGAGGCAGCGGGGAGTTGGAAGAGGTAAAGATGACAATATATACAATATGACAAAGGTGGCAAGCCGGCCTGAAAGAAGGCTGGGATCGCAATCCTTTGTCGGGATTGGGACAATTGTGGGCGCTCGCAATAGAGGTGACGATGATGTGAGGAGGAAGAAGGGAGGAAACAACGCGCAAAGTTTGGCGATAGCCCGTATCGCCTGGTGCAGATTCTGACGGCTGACTGGATGGATAGCTAACAGTAGCGAGACACATGGTGGCGGAGCCCCAGGGCAAATGCCATTATGTTGGTATTTCGCTAATTTTACAGCGCGTAGGAGTAGTCCGTCGCTGAGCGACTGAGGGGTGTAGTGGGGTCCAGGCCTTCTGGCCAGCTGGTTGATATGAGTAATATTCATCTGGTAAAGTCTGGCCTTCTGGGCAACGACATTCTCTCTTCTTTCCGGCTTCGGATGTTGACTGGTCCCTGAATACCCTTCCACATGCGTCAGTCTGAGAAAGAATGGGGGCGTGAGTGACACCTCCGGCACTTGCCCACCAAATCTCTAGCTGTTGATGAGTACATTTTACCAATTGTGGCCCTGCATGGCAGGAGCACAGGTTCAGAGGTGTAGTCTGCCTCTTCTTTTATTACGAAACAATGCTGTAAAGCCGCTTAGCTCTCAATTTCTGACAGACATCGATTGGCTTTGTGGGCAAGCAACATCTCGTTTGGAGAGGCTATCGCTATGTCAATTCCGATCGGGAAGCGGTGTGAGCAAAGGGTTAAACCTCCATCTCAGGGAAACATGATCTTGCAGGTATTGGTCTGAAGCCTCATGCTAACCTGCCATTCTTATTTTCCGGTTGCATAGTTGCCGTCCCGGTGTCCTCTACCGCGCCGACACGGGCCCAAGTGTTTTTCTCAAGCTGCACTACCATTTCAACCAACTGCCAGATGCGCAAACGTGCCTTTATCATCTCTTGCTGCTGCTCTTGCCAGGTGCGTGAGAGAACTGTCCGAGCAAACTCTGGCATCTGGGTCTTGGCTGCTATCCTGTAATCGTAAAATGACACATCCTCG
Organism: Sporothrix cf. nigrograna; assembly: GCA_019925305.1. Taxonomy (NCBI): domain Eukaryota; kingdom Fungi; phylum Ascomycota; class Sordariomycetes; order Ophiostomatales; family Ophiostomataceae; genus Sporothrix; species Sporothrix cf. nigrograna. The sequence goes on from JADHKR010000045.1 coordinate 71,682, forward strand.
TAGAGGCGTGCCGCAATCCGCTTGTGGCTGTGCGACAGTATGATGCAATCCAGTAGCAACGACGTCGTCGTTGTGTCTGTTTCAGGAGGCACCCGTAATCTGTGATATACCGAGATGGCGTCAGGGTATGTCATAGGCTGCAGCAAAGGTTGTCAGAACAAATCTATCTTAGCGTGGTTTCTCATTCGCTCCAGTTACTGCTGGCCGGTAGGGTATAGAAACGGCAAAAGAGAAGGCCAACCTGGCGTGTACTTACAAACTTAAACTCGGTCGTCAGGCTCTTCATGATGAGCCCTATTTCTCGTGCCTGCATCAATCCCCGCCACTGGCCGCTCCTCGTAGGGTCGACATGGAGAGCAAAGTGCTCAATCCAGTTGACCCGAGACGACTCAGCGTAGCGTGCGTACACGACATTGTTGACGTGAGACTGTCATTTATCCAGTCAGTTGTGTAACGGAAGGTAAATGAAATTCTGGCCTACAGAGCTTGGCGAACAGGCTGTGTCCACGACAGGTCAGAGCAACCAACAAGAGGAAAGGGAAAGCACATACGAACGAATCCATCTCACCCCAGACCACTCTCTGCCCCTCAAGCCCCCGTCGTTGGCCCGTGAGATAGCCTTCACTCCCGGCCGTGAGTTGTCGCCACTCAGTAGCTAGTGCCCGGGCAATAATGGCTGCCTCTGAGATTTGTGCTGGTGCGCATCCAAACATGATGCACTTGCCTACACGAGCACGAAGGTCTGCAAGCCACCGCGCCGGCGGTAGCGGAGGCACAGCGGCGGCCGCGGTAGATGAAGAGAAATAAGCCCTCGCCGTCTTGGCATAGCCAGGCCAATTCTTTGCTTTGACGACCCTCGCTGCGTCCTCGGTAAATGGCGTCCAAGTCAACCGGCACCCACTGAGCTTGGCCGCAGACAACATCGGCAATGTCGGTACGCAACCAAAGTTCCAATGAACAGGTCTGTGGCAGAAAACGGCTTTATGAAGCCTCATCGTATCTTGTTGTATGGCGCACACTTTGTTTATGTGGAGGGCGAGACTGAGCCGTCAGATTTGCGACTGTTTGCCTCTTTATGGTGTTCTAGCTGTCGTCTTATCAAGTGTTTGACCAACGCTATTTTTATAGCGTGCTCTTTTCTCCGCAGCCCGCCTTTGCGCTATCGGGCTTATTTTTCGGCTGTGCTGTGGGGAAGACATTGCGGAAGTGTGGAGCGAGGAGCTGTGCCGAATAAGAACGTCATTTCTCTTTTCTGCTCGTTGCGATTGATTCGCTTCATGCGCCTTCTACATCGAACCAAAACATTGTCTAGAACGACTATGCCACCTCCGGTCAACACGGAGCTGCGCAGGCAGGTTATCAATGTCTACAAAGGTAGGATAGTTTGACCAGCTATGGCAACCGGCGGAGAGATTCTCCCCGCCTGAGCATCTGCCGGTTGCCGATAGGTGCCGTTGAATCTAAAGGTCTCTAGAACTCCTCAACCTCGGGAAGGACTACCCTCAGGGTCAGGAATACTTTCGTCGCCGCCTGCACGCTGCATTTTCTGCCAATGCCGCATTAAGAGACGAAGAAGCCATTCAGCGTGGCATTGAACGAGCTCGGTTTGTACAGAAGGGTACGGCTCCAGACACTTGTATTTTTTTCTGGGACCTCCCAATGCTAACCCAGTGCATCAAATTACTGTTGTTGTTCAGAAATTGAGGCTTTGTGAGTTCTCATCTTACCTTTTCTCTATCTGCTATGGTCTATAACAACTAATAAGGGCATCAAAATCTAACGCCTTCTTCCACTAGATATTTTCTTAAACGATACCGTACTCTGAGAAAGAGATACGACGGGCTATGAAGGCTTACTGAACAGGGAATATCAGAAAATGGTGTATTCTGTTTTAAGAGTAGAAATAGAATAGAAAGTCTAGGAATCATTGTCAAAGTGCAGGTAGCGACGATACCATATCGAGTGACCCGCATATTATGGGAAACATCAACAGCACAAAGAAAGCTGCTCTCACTCTACGCGGCGCTCTTTGCCGCAGAACAACTGTTATCAAAACTGCTTCCTGCCCAGCGAAGACATATCCTCATCGTTTTTGTGCCCACCAAGCTCCGACTTCCAAGCACTCACCCCAAAACGTACCATTTTCTTTCATCAAATCATTCATCATCTTGCCAGACCAGCCGTCCCACTCGTCCTGATTCTTGCCGTTAACCTCGCGCAAAATTGGCTCCAAGCTCTGGATCATCTGCACTACCGTCAAAAGCGCCGTGCGCCTCAACGCGCTCTGTGCAGGCGTTATGGTTTTTTTCCCCTGGTCCGCATCCCTGATTTTCCCCTTGGTGCCTGGGGCCCCCTTCGTCTCAATGTATGTCTTGCCGTCCTTTGTGACAACGCCGCCAACGCCTTCCCGCTCCCAACGCATTTCTGATAGCGGTATGGCTAGCCGTCGTGAAGCTACATTTGTGAGAGAATCTGCTTCCTGGAGAAAAAGAGCCCCGGCAAGAGCACAGTGTGCGAAAGGAAGAGAGCGCAACTCGAGCGCTTTGACAAGCCATGTGTTGTAATCCACAATATAGCTGTTTAGAGGCGCAGAAAGAGGCGTGTTTGGTGTGAGAACATATGCTCCGGCGTTCACAGCGTTATTTAAGTCCTCCTCTTCGTCCGCCGACAGCGTGGACGGCGCTGTAGGCAAATGAGGTCTTAATAGTCGGATAGCATGATCCGAGTCCCAGACTTCCAGAGTCCCTCCGGGCTGGAGAAGGCGGATGCACTCGTCAAATACCAGCTGATAAGTGTCTGAACGCATGGTAAGGGATACGTCCTTGATCATGATAAGGTCGAACTCCTCGGCCGCAAGAGGCCAGGGCAGGCGTCGAATGTCGTGCTGTACAAATCGCCAGTTCATTTCGTCTCTCTTTTTGTCAGTCTCTGGCTGGCCGAGACGGTCACTTCCGCTAGTTCCCCGAGAGCCAAGACCAACAGGCGCGACATCTATACCAGAAAACGAGATTCCACGGTGGCCTTGGCGTGTGTAATACTGGTTGCACATGATGCTCCAAAATGCTGACCCGCAGCCAACTTCCAGGACACGACTGGGAGGTCTGTTTGCAAAAGACGGGGAGCATACTGGCCCACCAAACAATTGAAACAAGAGAAGAGAGCGGAGTGACTGTCGGTGCAATTCGGCAAGGTCGACAGGGAGGGGGTATGGCAAAGATGGGTCGGAAAGATAGGTACGACCATTACGCACGACAAATGGCTTGGTCGGGCTAGATGCCGTTGAGGGCAAAGAATGGGATGACGACCCGCCCCCGTCAGCGCTGGAGGGCGGCTCACTGGACATCATGGTCCTTGTGACTGCTGCTGCGAAGTCAAGTGTGCTCATCACAATATCGTTTCGGGTAGATGGCTTTGTAAAGAGGGCCGTCGGTACAGAGGCGATAGACACATTGCTGGTTTGCTGCTGCTGCTCAAGCCGTAGAAATATTTTATCCTGTCTTCTGAGGGCCTGGATCGTAGTCACGCTATTGGTCGTGGTCGAGGTCGTGGTCGTGGTCGTGGTCGTAAATGTGCTTATAAATTAACGTATCATCTTGGGTTTGTTCATGATCGTAGTCCCGGTGGCGTAGGAGGGCGTAATGTCCTTGACTTGGCTCCTTGGTTTGGCTTGTTCGAGATGCCGGAGACTGGGGCAATCAAGGCTGAGATAATGGATGTTCGCAAATCTAGGTCGAGCCCTACGGCCAGGGGCGGATGCGATGTCAGTAGTGGCACCGATGCCGCTGGTGCAGGTCGCGATGGCAGGAGTCTGGCTTGTGCCCGAGGTGACGGCCTTTTGGCCGGTTGTTGTCGATGTCCGCGGAGCGTCCTGGACTGGGGTTGGTCGTGCGCAGGATCGTGCAATGGTTGGCTCCACAATCTGTCGCTCGGTTTTCTTCTCTCGTAGCGACTCGAACAGTAAGAGTTTTAGGTAGACAAGGGCGGTTTTTTGTAAAGTCGGAACGTTGTGATGATTGAGGCGGCGGCTTGCGCAAATACTCGTACTTGGTAGGCTGAGTGGGGGATGTCTAACGTTTCGATTTTCTTTTCACCTTAAATAATTCAGCCCCTTAATTAACACGTATTAATGGGGAGAAAGCGCGTGCACCAGCCCAAGTGCTCCCTCGTTATTTATGCTACGTCGGCCACAATTTAGCCCTTGCAACACAAACAAGGTGCTTTAGCGGCCTGGACCTCCGACGCCGGTTTGCATCGGTGTGTATGGGGGAAACAGGAGGGGGTTGCGAAAGCGATTCAAACCTTTTATCGTACTGGTACATGTTCGTAAAACTGAGGGCCACGTAACTGAATGGGGCCTACAGGATAAATGTAAAGGCACGTCACGTGTCGGAAGATCTGTGCGAAAACAACGCGGGGAAGCCATATTATACATTACGAGTACGATACTCGTATGTATCTACGATAAAAGGTTGATGGCACGGTAGGGCATGGGCCAGTTACGTAGTGACTAATACATAAATCTTTACAGACAGAATAAAATAATCTGTGTCTGAAGGCCCAAACCATCGTACATAATTCTATATAATACATAAACTACGGGCATGTATTACTATGACAGATACATCCTTTACCATCAGAGGGGGGCGTAATGATGGTTGGTGTCTGCTTTCCATCACTTGGAATGTTGATATCCGACTACACAGTAAGCCTTTAAACGGCCTCGGCTATCAGCTGAGAGGAGAGCCTCGCTCTGAAAGGAACTTCGAATACGAAGCACTCGTAGTGGTGTGGCTGGAGATTATCACGTGACTGCTTACATAAACCATGACCCCGTGACTTGCGATAGCCTGTTTCCCTCCGATGTGGCTCTGCTCAGCGTCCACAACAAGCTGTCGCAAAACTCGATCAACGTCAACCGTTCATCGCCATCGCCATCGCAACCCGTATCACTTTACCACAACATCTATTGACTATCATTTACACCTCTCTGGTATTTGCGAATCTGAATATCACTCAGGTACGTTTCGCCGACCAGCCCAAGCCGAACCTGTTAATCTCTCGTCGCTTCTGCCAGCCTCCTTTTTCGTGATCGCCTTTTTTACTTCAACTTTTATCCCTTGCCACTATTGCCTACAAATACAATTGCCGTCTCTCTCTCTCTCATCGCGTGCATTTATTTTCCCGAGATTTTTTGCTTCAGGAACGTCGCGCTGACCTCGTATTACCTCGCATCCCAGATTTCCTTGTATTTCTATCAACCATCGATCGCTTTGGGTCTCTCAATTTACGACGAAGAAAGAGGAGACGCCTCTTCACGGACCTGTTCGAGCGTCTTTACAAAAATAATCATCACCTGGAGGCCCCTGTCGACCGCTTCCCGACTGCATACTCCCCATGACCCTGAAATCGGCGCAGATGAAAATTCAAATTCGAAGATTCCACTAGACAGGAAAGTCCTTCACGACACATCGAGACACGTCTTGGTACACACGCTTGCCCGTAGCCTTCTGTCTTAAACACGAACGGTCCATCGTTTCCCGCCTAGGCCGAGTCAGCCTGTTTGTGGCCAACTGAACGCCGGCCTATCGTCCGAACCTTCGTTCTGCCTCTTTCCGACGCATCGATGCAAGCGGAACAAATCCAAGCACCACATGCTCCGGCGTCATCCTTCCTTTCGGTCATATCTACTACCTACACAAACGCCGACTACCTCTCAAATCGGAGCAAGACTAGCAGCAAACAACTTCCGGCCTCATTCGACAAACTCTCTCGGTTTTTGCTCTAGGACGTCTCTTGCCTACAGCTTCGCAGACACGCACCGTGCTTGATGAAAGCTAGATGGCAGATGGTTACCCATATCTGCAGCAGGCTGGAAACCTATTCTACTCACCACACCATCTGTCGGCTGCGAGCGCTAGCGCCATACCACCGCTATCTTCCGAACCTCACTTGAACAGCCTTCTCGGCCAGTTTCTTACCGGGACAGCATCGCCATCCAAGCCACCCACCGCTGCTTTCATTTCACAAAGTTCTTCTTTGCCTCTCGGGATGTACAACCAAGGCCACCAGCAGGGCCATGCTTCCCGAATCAATGGCAACCCTGCTGGCCGTGGCATGCCCATGCTATACAGTTTCCAACAGCCTGGCGGTCATCAGCACCAAACTTTGCCGCAGCATCACCAGGTCTTACAACCCGCCGACCAAGGAAGCCACGGCTCCAACTCTCAAGCATTAGCTCACCACTCCGCCTACTCTAGTGGCGTTCTTCCAACGACAAGCCCATTCTCGAATGGTCATCCAAACGGCCATACTGCAGTCATGCGGACCACTCAACAGCAGCCCATCAACGAGCATTGGGCTGAACAACTGCGCCAACATAAAGAAGCAGAGGCTGCCAACATTGCCATGGTAGAGCAAAATCAAGCCAACTACTATGCCAGACTGAAGGCAAGCGAAAATAAAGGAATTGGTGGCCCCTCGCCGGTTCTGAACAACTCCACGCTTGCCGATGGTGATGCGGAGGATATTCGGAGACCCTGGGCTGTTGAAAAGACGAATCGACAACAAGACTGGCACAATCTAGATCTTAGCGGTCAAGGATTACGTGCTCTTTCCCCTCAGCTCTTCTGCTACGAGTTTCTGCAGGAGCTGTACATCAGTTCCAATAAGCTGACTGTACTCCCATCTGCAATCGGCAGCTTGCGCCAACTGAGGGTTTTGGAGGCGTCTCACAATCAAATCTCCGAACTCCCCCCCGAGCTGGGCATGTGTACATTCCTCAAGCAACTTCTGTTATTCAACAACAACATCCGTACGCTCCCTTACGAGATCGGCTCTTTGCATATGCTTGAGACGCTTGGGATCGAAGGCAACCCTCTTGACCCGGACTTGAAAAAGGAAATCATGGAGAAGGGCACCAAATCCCTAATCACCTATTTACGAGAGCTTCCTCCAAGTAAGTCATTTTAGAGCCATAGCTCATTTTGCCCCTATTTTCTGACCTTTTTCATAGTTCCTCCACCACCCAATGATCGGAAACTGGTTGTCATTCAGGAAGATGTTTCTCCATCTCTCGAGCGAGTTAAGGTGTTCTCGTGGAATATCCTTGGCGAGCGATACGCAACGTCCCAGCTTTATGGCTACACGCCCTCTGGTGCCCTCACCTGGGAATATCGCAAGGAAAAGATTTTGGAAGAGATCCGCCACCGCGATGCAGACTTTTTGAGTCTTCAAGAGATCACAACCGACGCTCTCCGTGAGACGTTTGGCCCGGAGCTCGCACGTGACGACTATAAGGCTATTCACTATCCTCGGTCAAAAGCACGCACCATGTCTGAGAAGGATGCAGCCTCCGTGGACGGCTGCGCCATTTTCTACAAAGGAAGCAAGTATGTGCTTCTCGACAAACAGCTCATCGATTTCCAGGCGCTTGCCATCAATCGCCCCGATATGAAGACGCAGCACGATATCTTCAACCGGGTCATGCCCAAAGATAATATTGCAATTGTCGGCTTTTTCGAAAGCCGCCGTACAGGCGCTCGCCTCATTGTTGTCAACGCCCACCTTGCCTGGGAAGGTACACTTGCAGACGTGAAGATCGTCCAGACTGCTTTGATCATGGAGTTTGTCACCAAGCAAGCCGAGAAGTACGCCCGCTGGCCACCCCTGAAGGACAAGAAGATGATCGAGATTCCAGGGGCCGAGAAAGATCCCAACCCACCTGAATGTGCGCCGTCACAAGAGTACCGCAGCAACACCGATATACCTCTTTTTGTCTGCGGCGACTACAATTCCACTGCTGAGAGCGGTGTCACAGAGCTGCTTCGCATGGGCCGACTTCCCCCAGACCACCCCGAGATCGCCAAGTTTCAGTACGGTAATTTCACTCGCGATGGTATCGAGCACCCATTTAGCCTCAGATCTTCTTACCAGCACCTGAACGGGACACCCGACGAGCTTCTATTCACCAACTATACCCCGGGATTCGCCAACGTCATTGATTATATCTGGTATTCGACCAATTCACTGGAAGTTGTGGAGCTTTTGGGCCCGCCAGATGCCGAATATCTCAAGCGGGTACCCGGATTTCCCAGTTACCACTTTCCCGCCGACCATCTTCAGATCATGGCTAGCTTTGTCATCAAGTCTCGCAAGGACAAAAAGGTTGGATCATCCGCATCTTGATAAGTATCACACCATCAGCTTTGAAAGACTTGAAAGGTTTTCTTGGACGTACTGTTGGACGTGCAAGTTACAGAATCTTCTGTCTTATCTTGTTTTGGTGCATCATCGGGCATCGGCGATTTAGCATCCGGCGTTTTGGGGTGTGAAATTCAGGACCATTGGTAGTTGGGACAACAATCACAGATCAGCTCGCTTGGCGCAACCATTGGATATGCACCCACAGGTAGTCTGCTGGAAAGGCAGATATCTCCCCAGGAGCTCTATCGTCTTTTCCCGTGGAGGACCTATGGCCAGCATGGGGATTTTTTGTCTTGCGCATTTGGAGCAAGGAGGCTTTGGTGGCGAGCTCGGCTGGGATGGGTGGATTCGGGGCTCAAGCATCACCAGTTTGCTCTTTTTATTTGGATGGGTTTCATGAACAGAAGTGGGAAGGACGGTGGCTGCGTCTGGAGCTAGACAACGCCCGGGGTGTTCCGTGCAACTAAGGTTGATTCTGGCTAGATGGAACAAGTTCAGGTACGCCGAAGTCACCACGTTTCTCATAGAAACTGGGCGAGAGTCGCGCCGGCCTAGCTTACATCGAGGAACGGCATCGCTCGCAACAGCACGGATTAGCCCGAGCATTGGTTAGTGCTAGTGCGGCGGTGATATTTGTAACATTACCTCGCCATCGCTGTTGATGTTGATGGTTTACTTTTATTCTTTAGTGTTGGCTTTCGTCTAGTCTTTTCCTCGGTTCTCGTTTTTGGGATAATAAGTGGCTTTATTTTACTCTGGTTTTGATTCCTCACGCCGCGAGCATGGTCTTGAGCGGTGAACCGGATATTCTCGTTTCTGAAGATTGACGCCGTAAGGATATGTCATATGTTTGACCTAGAGGCCGCGTACGTGAGCTATGGAAGTCACCTCGGAAAACCTTTTGTCGATCTGGTACTTCCAGGTTTGAATGTGGATAGGAAATGTCAAAATCTCGTGACCTATATGACGATGACGTCCAGCGATGCATGCTTCTCACCCCCTAAACAGATTCTTAACTGTCGATTTGAGCGGCATTTCTAGCTCTGAAAAAAACACATACTGAAGCAAACCAAATAGGCTACATGAGGCCAATAACGAAACGCACCCCTCCAACACGAACACAACAATGTGTGCCAAAGGTGCTGAGAGAAAATGTAGAAGCTTCATGTGTGGCCCAGCTGCTTGAATCACACAAACCGAACTTCATCAAAAAGGCCAGCTCTTGCCTGCAATATTGCTGCAAGCTCGAACATGAAAGACTGTAAGATGATCGTGTTCGTCAAAATGTGAGATACTGTCACTGTGATCTCTCCAGACGCCTGTGCCGAGTCTTCATATTCAGATTGCAGCTTGATGTTACCAATGTCGGTAATGTCTGGCTCGCCATCAATCTGCTGTTCTCTGCCCAGCCTGCCTCTGGCCGAACTAGAAGGCGAATGTTCCGGATTGTCGAAACGAAGTGGGATTGGGTCATCAGCCCTCTGCGTTACCGATATTCCCACACGACGCGTAAGTAATTTTCGATCAACAGCCTCGAACGCAGCCATCTGGCTCGCAATTGGCCCACCCCGGCTGCCTTTTCCGTCCCCAAATAGCACCTCTTTTTGCTGGCTTCCCGGGGAGAACGAATGGCCAGAGGCTGCAGCGGTGGTCTTCAAGGGCGTGTCGATATCCGTTGAAAACTCCTCCGAGGGCAAGCAGTTTGGCTTGGTTGATATTGGTGTTGCGATGCCATATCCGCCTAGCATTGCACTAGAACTGCCGCCGTTATTGCTGTTTAGAGGCGAAGTGAACGGACTCCAGTTTGCATCCTTTCTATTACCGCGTGGACTTGCTGAGCGGCTAGGCGTTCCCAACTCAGATAACAACCGTTGCGCAAAGTTTTCAAGAACCGAGGTACGGGCAGGCGCATCGTTTTTAGAATCATCAGACCCTATATAGTCCAAAACCGAAGCATTAGAGACATTGCCAGGCGTGCCTCTGTTGCGGGGTGGAAGGGCGGGAATTGGTGTCGTATCTGCCGTCTGGAAAGCTTCACGGCGCTGCTGCAACAGGTCATCAAAGCGTGGAAGTGTCTGGCGATACGTGGACACTTGATCTGCCAATACCTGTAGCACCTTCAAAACTCGCGGTAAAATCGACCATTTTGGCCGCATGTGGCACCGCTCCAACGAGGCCTCATGGTCTGCAGCCGATTGGAATGCAGCATCACCAGAAGGCGGCGCATTTTGCACAGGTGGAGGAGGCAAGGCATCTTCCTCGAAATTGTAATTGTCAGGATGTCGCAAAAGCCATCCCTCTAGGGACACAAATCCACAAGTAGCCAGGTCGAGAAGTGCTTCCGTCGTAGAGAGGTTCGAATCTACGGGATTGACAAAAAAAGTTTCTAGGCGGTCCAAAATAGCTGCTAGGAGAGGATCGTCTGGCCGGATGGTGTGAGCCTGGACATCGCGAGGTGCGCCAGGAAGGCTGTCAGGGACAGCCGGTAGGTCGTGATTGTTTGTGGATACTTTGGGAGCGATCAGTTTTAACGTGCAGGGGTGGCTCTCCAGGCGCACGACAACGTCCTTCAGGACACTGTTATACACGTCGTCGAAATTGTCGTGACCGCCAATAATACCTGCAATGGACATGAAAAATTCCAGGTCCTGCTGATGCGCACCGATGGTGCGGCGCGAGCCAACGCCGGACACCGGCGCTATCCGGATCAGGGTCGTGACAGCATAGCGGTGGTGCTTGCGGAGGATGGTCGATACCAGCTGTAGCGTCACAAGAATTGTCTGCTGGCTGTGTGATTTGAGGCACGCAAGGATGAGATCGACCAAGTTGAAAAGAATTGGCGTGGCAGCAATGTCGACTTTATGTGCCATCATTGTGGCCAAGTCCATGGATTTGCGCTTGCGGGCAGCACTGACGGCATTCCTAGCCACCATAGGCTTTGCCGCGTCCACGGAGTCGGGGAGGGCTAGGAGATAGTGAAGGATCAGATTGATCATGTCGGGGTGGTCTAGAGATTCAATGATCCGGCGGAGGTACGTCAAGACAGCAACAGATGAGCCGCCGTCGATGTCGGAGGACTCTAGGAGAGAAGGGTACAGAAGCTGCTGAAGGAATATGACCTGGAAATGCTCAAGCAGCGTCGACTTGACTTCAACCGAACGGCAGTGATTCAACACATCTTGCCAAAACAAAAGGTGAGAGAGAAATGTATCGAGCTGGACCTGGAAGTCTGGGGAGCACGAGCTGACAGCCTCGAAGGCGGGCTGTGGGTGCTCATAATCGGAAAGGGCAAGAATCGGGGGCAGGTCATTGGGTGGATGGTCAATGACTAGCTTCCGACTCAGCTGGCTGTAGAGTGCCCCCAGCCCAGTGGCCATGAGGGTACTGAGGTCGCTCTCAACGATCCACTGTTCGAGCGAGTCCGAGGATGCGGCCGAGGCAGACTCGATGATGTAAAGCAGGCCGGTGCGGGCAAAATCACCAACCTTGCCCTCGGAGTGGATGTAGTCCATCAAAATGTAGAAAAGGGGAAAGTCCTTTCGCTGCGTTTTCCCTTTGAAGCGCTCGCGATCCTCCGACTCCTTTTCCTGGGGTTCGTCATGGTCAATGTGCTGTGGAGGTGCCTTCTGGTTCCGGCGAGCCTTGAACCAGGCAGGGAGGATCTCTGGACGAAGCCGAATCTTTGTGGTGACATTGAACGCAAGCTCGACGACCTTTGTTTCTGTCTCAAGGTCGAGGTGTATGGTATTGGCGCCGGTGATGCGGACAAATAGGTTGGTGAGGTTGGAAGCAAAAGCTTCGCTCTCGACAAATGCGTCATCCTCACTCTCAATCAGCGTGCCAAAAAAATACACGGCCTCCTTGATGATGTTGAGGTTGTAGGACGTGGCTGCGATCCTGCCAATGGGCACATACATTTGCTTCTCCGAGGCAAAGTTAAGACATGTGTGCGGAAGCGGGCGGCGCGATTCGTCAATGAGAATGTCGGTCAATTCTTGGATGCGCAGCTCGATCGTGTCTGCTGCACCACTGTCGCGCACGAGGTTGGAGGAGTTGCGCCATGTTTGCTGATGGGGGGAGCGAGGTCAGTCTCGAACAGGAACGGGGTCGACTCGGGAAGGCCTACCAGGAGCTGCCCGTATTCTTTTTCAAACCGATGGCATCGGCGTACAGGGTCATTGGCGACATCTTTTCTCGACGAGCCGGAAGAGAGCGGCGTATGGCTGAGGAGGCGCGACCACTGGCAGTGTCAGCTGGTGTTGTACGATATATGCCAGTCTTTCGAGCTCTCTCGACCCGGATCTTCTCTTCCGTGTCCCCCCTCCGCCTCCTCTCGTCGCTATTTGGGTCGTTTGCCCTCTGTGCACGTTTTCAGGCATGCCTTTGAGCAGTGCCTTTTCAAGACGCCTCTTCTGGGCATCTTTATCTCGTCAAACGTACAAAATCCATGGCGGCAGTCAGGTCATCTCGGGCGGTCGTGCAATTGACGCGAGTGCCAGTCGCTCATAGCATGGAGAATAACAGTGAGGCGATGTGATTTGAGAAGTAGACCCGAATGGCGGCGCGGGATATTTCAATGTGCGACAATTGAAGCTGTGTGTGCCTCCGTACGCTCCGCCCCTATTCTCGCAGAGTGATGAGTACGCACTGGTGCATGAACGCGCTTGTAGTTGTAGGATGTTTGATGTTGCAGATCTGGCGGCAAAACAAGTCTAGACCCAATATGTCAATATGTTGACCCCGTATTGTATCTGACCTTTCATAGTGTTAATTACGAGTACTCGTATTGAGCCGTTACGGCGCTCTCCACAATGCCCAATGACAGCCGGTTACAGCGTGCATACGAGTGAGTTACGACGTACTGCTTGCTTGAGCACCTACTCGTACCAGCAGGGGCACAGCCGAGGGGTAATATCTTTGTACTGTCAACTTCCCCACACGTGACTATTCGCACCAGCCTCCTGAATTAGCTAAGCCGGTCGCTGCAATTTGTGGAGTTACTCGTATTCCAGGCATCTATGATAGTTCACCGGCCGTCTCCGAAACGTCATCACCTCTACTGATTCCCACATTGCAAACTCGAATCCCATTTCCCTTCCATCTTTCCCTGCTCCAGCTTCGCGCAGTATCCTACCCCATCTACTGCAAGTTTCGCCCAAGCAGCCCATCTCAATACCTTGGGCACAATGTCGTTTGATCAGCTTACTTCAATGGAAGCTGGCCGCCGGCGCGGCGGCGGAGGTAGCGACGGCCAGTACTCGGACGATCCGGAATTTAAGCAACTTGCGCAGCAGCTGAGCAATAAATTGTTCAAGCTACAAGGCAACATCGCGAACCTGACTCGCGACATTGGCCACCTGGGCACGCGTCAGGACAACGCGCGCGTTCGTGAACGGGTCAATGACGTTCTGGAGGATTCGCGCGAAATGTTCAAAGACGTCGGAGAAGGCATAAAAAGGGTGCAGGGCTGGGATGGGGTCACGGTGCGTTACACCATACCCTACTTTCTCTGTTTATTTGGGCCACGCGTGAATGGATTGAATCGCATGCTGACCACCTCTACAGCCAACACAACGATACCAGCAGCAAAAACTGTCCCGCGAGTTCCAGTCAGCACTGAGCGAGTTCCAAACCCTACAACGACAGGCCCTTGAAAAGGAGAAGGCGTCAGTCTCGGCAGCGAGGGCGGCAGTTGTTGTCGCCAGTGACGGCGTGACTGCAGATGCTACTGCGGACAGTGGCAGTCAGCTGGCTCTACAACAAGAACAGTTGCAAGAGCTTTCGCGGCTGGCACCGCAGGACGAGGTTGACTTCCAAGAAGCTCTCATCATCGAGCGTGAAGACGAGATTCGCAATATCGAGCAAGGCGTTGGCGATCTCAACGTGCTATTTACACAGGTGGCTACTTTGGTGCACCAACAGGGCGAGCAGCTGGACAACATCGCGGACAATGTTGAACACGTACGGACAGACACGCGCGGTGCGGACTACGAGCTGCGGGCAGCGGCGCGATATCAGCGTAACGCTCGCAGCAAAGCTTGCTGTCTGCTGCTGGTTCTTTCGGTCATTTTGACGATTGTCCTACTGGCAGTTTTCCTTGGCTAGGTCAAGACCTTGCCTTTCCCATCTGCCTCACTGCGCGTTCCTCGCCGCCCACTTATTGACTTTCATTCCCGCTGCTCCTCAGAGTGCGGCGTTTATGTGGCTTCCACTTGATTATTTCTTATAGCGTTTGCTGGTCCTTTTCGATGCTTGTTTTGACTCCCACGATTTATTCCCCGACGTTTGTCCCCTTCCTGGGCCACCACATCACATTCGGAGGGTGTGCTCTGCTGGTTTTCATTCCTTTTGTTTGCGTGTCCGCTAGCCTGTCGCTTGTATATTTAGTTGTTTATTTGTTGTACATACGAAACATTTGAACACAACAGCTGTTCTTTTTTCGTTTCATTCACGACCATTTCCTGGCTTTTATGTTGTGCTGGTCACTTTTTCTCGGCGACCCTTGCCTGTTGGCCCGCGGTCGGACCCAGGGAATGTCTTGACTGTTGATTGGCCGAATTGATGTTGGTGGTGCAGGGCGAAATAAGTGAATCGTACGGGTGATGGCATAGGTTGTGGCTGCAGACGAGAGCCAGTAGAGGTGAATAGCGGCTGGAAAATGAAGTGTCAGAGGGCCGACAGAAAGGGACAGGAGAAATAATGTGCGTTGCAAAGCGGTCCTGGCCATGGAGTCTGTGACTGGGCTGGCGCCTGATCCTGGACCATCGTTGCTGCGCGCTGAGATGCCAAACAGTGTCCGACGGCCGGCGTCCGTGTTCGGCAGCACATTAACGACCAGCATCGCCGACAACGCAAATGGGAGAATATGGTATGGGTCCGCCAAGGACAGGTCAGGGAACCACAGGCACCCGCCTGTAGCGAGCGTCGGGTCCGGCAGTGTGGAGATGGTATCTGTTGCTGCCGGAGCCGATACTGCGCCGGAGATGGGTGCAATTTCTACGCCCCCGGCCATCGTAGCAGACGCAGACGCAGACGCAGACGAGGCGGCTGTTGCTTCTGCAGCAGCCGAGGTGGCGTCGACGACGGAAGGACTTTTTCGAAACAGCATGCCTAAAAAGCCAACCGGCGAGCCACACAGCCGACGTATTGCTTCAACAACGACCAGCCAAGGCGGCAACGCGAGCAAGTTTCCGTAGAGCTTCCACTGCGGAACACCAAAAGCACCGTAGATGCGGCTCTCTGACTTTTTGAAGTGTTTTTTGACCCCAGCTTGAATGGCAGCTGTTGGCGACATGGCGCCAGGCAGTCGCTGCTCTCGCGGCTGCTTTTGCTGCTCTCTGAATACTTTCTTGCTGTGCACGACCATCCATGCCTGGAGCAGCGACGCCAAGCGCATTCGCTTTTGGGCGAGTGCGCGCGCATGCAGACCGAGCGGAAGACGGAACGTAATATTGACACACAGCGCGACAAGTGGGATCGTGAGGTACCAAGGCGTATGTGTGGTACCATGCAACTGGGTGATCGCGACCTCGGCCGCATCCACAGCAGCATTGACGAGCCCTGCAACGTGGAAACGCCGACGGCTGCCCGCAACACCCAGTCCGGCATTGGCCAGTGTTTTCCGGCGGCAGCCAAACTGCCGGCCAGGAAACAGGAGCTGTCTTGGAGGCGAGTGCTGCGCGACGAGGCTTTGTGGGGGGCGTATATTTGACGAGAACAACCGATGCTGATATCGAACTGAGTGGTGGCTGGAGGCGAGCACCGGCGAGAGCAGTGCTGGAGCAACTGCCCTCAAAGTTTGGGCACCATGCAAAGAATGCTGTACAGCAGCCATCGTCGGGCAGTGGGATGCCGGCCAGGTCGCGAGAAGAGGAGCGGCGCAGGACGGCGAGACCACGATATATTACGACGTAGAAACGGACGACTTCGAGGAATTTTGGGGTAATACAGATAAGTGGGCCTTGCTAGTTGTGAGCTTATTAGCGTGTCTGCGGACCTCCATCAACCGTTCATGAAATTCCTCAACAGAAAGGGACAACTTGCTCAATTCGCGTATTACGGGTACAGAGCACACAACGAACGAATGCCCCGAGCCAATCCTTGACGCATCGAACACGACTATCCTTTTCTCCTTGAAACTCAGCGCCCAACTCTTACCGTCCACCTTTTTGCGCATCAACATATCCCATTCCACCAGAACATGGTACTCGTTGCACACCCACGACGCCTCCTAGGGCCTGCAGTTTAAAACCCGACGCGCCGTCAGCAGCCAGTTTATTGCAAACGATATCGAAACAAAGGTGTCGCCGCTCATGGAGGGCAGCTGCTCTGCAGCGCAAGGGGGCTACTGGTTCAAGCCATCCTGCGATGACGATGGCGGCAGCAACAACTCGTACGCCGCTGCGGCGATTTGCACGGTTGTTGTCCTAACGGGCTTGCTGCTGCCCTCGATCTGGCGCCTCGCAGGATCAACACTGGGCTGGTATCTGAGGAAGCGTACTGAGGGTCAGCGACATTGTCTTTGGGAGACAATGACCGCCGACGAGAAACGGCTCCGGGACCAACAACGCGGACAACCCGAGAAGCAGGGTTTGAAGAAGGCCAATGATAGTGACGACGGCTGGGAGACTGTCGAGACGGAAGCTGCTTCATCTCGCAACGGTGAAAAGGGCGCGTCGGACTGGGCCGGCATTGTTGGCTTTTTCCACCCTTTCTGGCAAGACACCCCCCCCCCCCCTTTCTCCCACCAAGCCTATTGTGAAGGTGCTAACTGGATAACTGGACAGCAATGCAGGCGGCGGCGGCGAACGTGTTTTGTGGGCAGCCATTCGCGCGACGCAACAGCGCTGGCCCAGGGCCAAATGTGTGGTATACACTGGCGATCACGATGTACAGAAAGATGCCATTCTGGCCCGTGTGCGAGTGAGTTTTCTGGCTTTTTTCATATGTTCGCAATGCCCTTTGCTGATGCAAGTTCCACGCCAAAAGGACCGCTTCAACATCCACCTCCACTCTCCGACCATTGCCTTTTTGTACCTCTCCACACGCCACTGGGTTCTTGCTTCGACTTGGCCACGTTTCACGCTCGCTGGCCAGTCTTTCGGCTCTATCGTCATGGCTTGGGACGCCTTCTCATTACTGGTGCCTGACATTTTTATCGATACCATGGGCTATGCGTTTACGCTTGGATTCTCCAAGCTGTTGTTTCGGAGCATCCCCACAGGCGCATACGTCCACTACCCAACCATTTCCACCGATATGCTTGCCTCCCTAGACCCGTCTTCCGCCGTTGGCCATCAAGGCACGAATGCAGGCCAGGGCGTTGGCTTTCGCGGTCTTGTCAAGCGTACATACTGGAAAGCGTTCGCCTGGCTGTATGCCTCTATGGGCTCGTCTGTCGATGTTGTTATGACAAATTCCAGTTGGACGCAGGCACATATACAGGCCCTCTGGGGTCCTCTGCGTGCTAAGAAGGCAAAATCCCTCCTGCAGAATAGCGGCACCGACATTGCCGTCGTTTACCCGCCAGTGGCTGTGAGCGAGCTTGAGGATGAGGTCGAGGTGTCTGCCAGTAGCGAGACTGCCCGTGAAAATGTTCTGCTCTACATTGCACAGTTTCGGCCGGAGAAAAACCACCACCTAATCCTCCAGGCCTTCGCCACATTTCTTAAAAAACGGCAGGAAAAAGCCCGTGGCTCAGTGGACCACCCCAAGCTTGTTCTTGTGGGCAGTGTTCGTGACGACTCTGATTCAAAGCGCGTCTATCAGCTGCGCTTGCTTGCTAACGAGCTCGGTATCCGGGACAATGTTGAATTTCAATTGGACGCTCCTTGGCCTGCAGTCTTGCAGTGGCTTCGCCGTGCCTCTGTCGGTGTCAATGGCATGTGGAATGAGCATTTCGGTATTGGCGTTGTCGAATACCAGGCAGCGGGCCTTATTTCTGTTGTCCATGACAGCGGCGGGCCAAAGCTGGACATTGTCACAGACGTTGACGGGCAGCCAACAGGCTTCCACGCGACTACTGCTGACGAGTTCGCCGATGCTTTTGACCAGGCCCTTTCGCTGCCTGATCCATTGGCCTGGCGTATACGGGCTCGAAAGTCTGCGAAGCGCTTTACCGAGGAAGTGTTTGAACGGAAATGGGTGGACCAAATGGACAGGCTGATAGCCTTGCTTGTCTAAATACATTGATGTGCCTTGGCAGTCGAGATTCGCTTTCATTCTTGCGCTGCTCGGACTATTTGCGATGTTCTTGATCGTGCGAGCGCAGGTAGCGTCCGGGGCTCTTTTATTCATTTCCTGGCCCATGTTTGAGTCGAGAATATCCCACGGTGCATATCGTAAAAAAGCAATGTCTTTGTTACTTGCGTCCGCAGATTTGAGTCAAGAGAAACATGTTATGTAAACTGGTAAGAAACATCCAAAAAAAAATTAATTAGCCGGGCTTCGACCAGACAGAATGACGCCAAAAGGTTCTCATGTCACCGTGCGGACAAATCTGGGCTTCACGAATCGAACAAAATTGACGTCAATTTTCTCAACAGGCATCTTGCTGCTCATGTTGTACACACTTCAAGGGGCCTTTATTAATATTCGGACATGGGATGGGGAACAAGAGGAGACGATAAAGAGAGCCTGCAATCCATGTGCCAAAAGGAGGATTTGTATTACAGATATCGTCGTCACCGACATCTGCTCGTACTGTACTGCTTGTGGTGAAAGCGGTACATGCCCACAGTCAATTTTGAGTTGTGGGAAGAAGCAAGCTATTTATGTTCTTTAACTGCGATGTTGACGCTGGCTTTTAAATATCAATGTACCACGGTTCCTTTATAAAAACAAAGGCAGATAGAAGCAATTTCATGCAAATATCGTATATACAACAGCCAGCCCACACTCTTAAAATATGTAGCCTCCGCTGTTTAGTTGTCGGGGCTCACCGGCTGCTTCAAACACACCGTCTGGCAGCACGCGAATCCCCTGTACCGCACTCGCATACGCCGCCGTCCAAGTGACGTTGTGTCCACGGGCTATCATTCCGGCAACAGTGCTGTTGTCAAATAGGACCTCAAAAGTCACTTGGTTCGGCAACAATTGGTCGTGTAGACGCGGCTCTGCTAGGGCTTCGGGCATGGTCAATCCCTGCTCCAAAACACGCCATACTACCTGCGCGGTTGCTGATATTATGCGGCTTCCGCCCGTGGCTCCCGTAGCAAGGTATAACCGGCCAGGCTTGGTCTCATCGCCATCGACCACGTCCTCGGCCATGATAGGCGTGATAGAGCTAAGCGGCCGTTTCCCACCACGTATGAAGTTTGCCGGGCTTGGGTAATAGCCAAATTCGTTGTGAACATTTGGGATCGAGAAATCGTTCATCTCATTGTTGAGGATAATGCCGCTCTCAGGTGTCATGAGCAAGGATCCAAATAGCGTGTTGATCGTGGTTGTGCTGCTGATTGCCAAACCCGATCGGTCAGTTGTTACAATATGACTGGTACCGTGGCCCGTTTTGGTATAACAGCCCTCTGGATCGTATTCCTCGATAGGCAGGGTGGCGTCGTCGCGTATCTTGTGACGGTTGACGGCGGCGCGTTCATTAGACAGCAAGTCTTCTTCAACGGCTGCTACACCCTCAACAAATTCCGGGTCTCCAAGGCGGGTACGAGCGCCATACCCAAAGCGCAAGGCTTCGTCAAAGCGGTGCGTGCTGATGTTGGCATTGTGGCTTTGCTTGTCACCAAGCTTGGGCAGAGGGAATTGTTCCATTGTCTTTAGAATGGACAGGGCGACAGAGCCTGACGACGGTGCGCCTGTAGAGAAAAGCCGTCGGCCGCGGAACATAACGCTGACAGCAGGGCGGCTGGCAATCTTATAATTCTTGTAGTCGTCCAAGGTCATCGAGCCGTTGTTGTTACGGATGAGCTTGACCATACCCTCGGCTATTTATGCATTGGCTAATCAGCATTAACCTGGAATATGTGGGCAACAAAGCGAAAGAGGATACAACTCACCAAGGGCACCCTCATAAAAACCTTCAATGCCCTCTCTGGCAATGGTTTCGAGTGTGTTGGCATATCGTTTTCGTGTAATGGTCTCTCCTAGCTGTAAAAGTGTACCATTTGGCGCAAAATCCAGGGCCCAAACGGGATCTTCCGCCAGGAACGGCCCAGATGTCTGTGTGGCTGCCGTCATGTAGCGGACGAGATCAT
Source organism: Sporothrix cf. nigrograna (assembly GCA_019925305.1). Classification (NCBI taxonomy): domain Eukaryota; kingdom Fungi; phylum Ascomycota; class Sordariomycetes; order Ophiostomatales; family Ophiostomataceae; genus Sporothrix; species Sporothrix cf. nigrograna. Next base: position 92,093 of record JADHKR010000045.1, read on the forward strand.
GAGATACTATAAGAGTTAGAGTACTGTCTGTGATAACAAGAGGGCACCAAGAAAATCAATGACTAACCAGGAAACCCGGCTCTCGCAACATGCACAGCTGGCATGACGATTGTCTCCCAAGGTAAAGCCTGGGAACACGTTAGTCTTGTTGTCCTCAAGTTGAATTGCCGGCTCCTATTCACGCCTAGGAAGAGCAACGTACGCCATATTTACGGTGGATGTATTCCAAGCCACGCAGCTCGCCAGGGACACCAACAGCAAGGCCTCCGACAACGCTTCCATGTGCGTTTCCGTCGTACATATTCTCGAATGCCGCGGCGGGTGCCGCTTCCCGATAGTCTACACTTTCGTAGCTTCCGTCGGGGCCACGCACCAACATGAAGCCTCCACCGCCGATGCCCGAGTGGTACATGCCAATGACGCCAACGCAGAGGGTGGTGCCAACCATGGCATCGGCAGCGTTACCCTGTCTGTGTCAAAAAACATGCCAAGGTCCGTGAAATGTCATGCCGGGCAAGGGAGCGATGAACGGCGAGAAAAAGAAAGGGCCCACGGACATACCCCCCGCTGCATCAATTTGATGCCAATATCAGAGCAGATGGAGCTCTCACAAGCGACAGCACCGTGCGATCCATACCGCGACGCGGTATCGTCGCGGTCCAGGCCGCCATCGTGAAGTGGGCTTTGCAGTTGCGGACGTGCAGTGGCCAGGTGTGAGCAGCACCCTAGAAAAATCAGAGAATTGACAAGCCGATCTGTGAGACAGCACGACAGTTAGCAAACATAGAATCACACGGCGTCAAGGAACTCAACAAGCAAGGCTGGATGCAGCCGTAAGGAAGCAAGACGGATACCCGTAAGCTTACGTGGTACGGGGCAATACCTACACATTTGCGGTGAGATCTCTCCCGCCAGGCCTAATACGACGCTGGCAACCTCAACAGTGCAGAACGCAGCTGTTTCACGAACCAAAAAAATCAAGAGACCTAAATCGGTGTCAGGGTGAGTGATTAGTGCAGGGCGTAGAGAAGGGGCGATCGGGGCAAAAGCGCGACGTCCTGCTTTTAGGCCGTGTCCGAGGACATGGAGCGGAGGCCGATGAACGCCGATAAGGGCACCGTGGTATTAGACTCCGTGTGCAGCGCTACCTTTCGAAACTCGGGCATCCGCATACGGGTACATACGAGTAGTGGCGGGCGGTTCACTGGCGTCTGTTAATTGATAATACTTACTTACGTAATCATATTTGCGTCGATTCAAAGCGGTTGTTTTGAGCGGGGTTCTACTAACCAATCAGCAGCACGACATAAAAGGCCCTTCAGCTTAGTCATGCAAAGGTTTGACGTCGAATTTTTTGAAAAGAAACGAATTTTGTGCACATCGTGGCGAGGCTGCACTCCGCCAGCACAAAACACAGCCAAAGAAGCCACTGGCCGAGAATATCTACCCCTGGAATTGTTCTGGCTCAATTAATGACGCCCAGGCTGGTCCAGCAAGCGCACATCTTCCTCAAAAAACAGCCGCCTCGGGCCGCCTCAGCCTTACTACCGACTCTTTTGACGCAGAACTCCACGCACACCACATTCCCATTTGCACTTCCATTTGCATTTTCTGCTTGCAAAGTGGTGTACTTTTCAACGAACAGTGCCCACGCGAGGAGTGAACAACGGGCCCGCAGCCGACTCTCCAGAATGCCAGAACTTGCTGGGGCTGAGTCGACGATCCTGACGTGTTCAGAAACCGCGACGCCTTCAAAGGAGGCCAGTGCAAAACGGCCACACCCGGAGAGCAGCCCAGTGCAAACGCATCCACGGGAGGCACATCGCAACGGCAATAATGGAAACGATACAAACAAGAAGCAACAAGGACGGCCACCCAAGAAAAAGCTCAAGGGAGGCAAGAGGCTCAAGGCCGTCACAGATGGCTCTGCTGAGGAGGTACTCCTTGCAGATGTGCAAGCCCTCCAAAATGTGTTGAAGACCAAGCAAGACCGGGAGGTTGCATACGAGGAGCCAGTGCTCTCCCGGGACACACATGGCGAGAGAACTGGCGACACTGCAAAGACAGAAGAAAATGGCGGTCTTGAACTCGAAGAGGACTTGCCTGAGCCTGGCACGGAGATTGAGCTGGATGTCGTCGATCTATCCTCAACAGGCGAAGGACTTGCGGTTCAGCGGAAAATCCACACGCTCGGTGACGGACCCAAGCTACAGCGTCGCCGACGTATCTATGTCGTGTCCTTCTCAGTTCCGGGAGACATTGTGCGTGCCAGAGTCTACCGCCACCTCCCACAGTTCAAGGCCGGGCCGGGCGAGAGCAGCCTTCCGCCGACGTACTCCGTGGCCGACTTTCTTGAAGTGGTGCGCCCTTCCCCCGAGCTTCGTGATCCACTTGGCGATAGCAACCGAGTTCGATGTCAGTACTTTGGTCGCTGTTCTGGCTGCCAGTACCAGATGATGGACTATGGCGAGCAACTTCGCATCAAACGCCGCGTAGTTGAGCGCGCATACCGCCATTTCTCACAACTGCCACCGGAACGCGTGCCGGCTGTACGAGACACGATGCCGAGCCCGTTACAGTACGGTTACCGCACAAAGCTGACACCGCATTTTGACGGGCCCCCTGGCTTCCGGAGGAGAAACACTGCCCGCCGTACATTGACGGAAGTGCCCGACATTGGCTTCATGGCCAAAGCCGGCTCCGGCGGTGCTCGGTCAACTCTCGATATTGAGAACTGTCCGATTGGTACGCCGGCCGTGGGTATGGGGATGACCAGAGAGCGCTCCCGCGTGGCCCGTGACTTTGCAAAATACTCCAAGGGTGCCACGATTCTGCTCCGCGAGAGCACGAAAAGGTGCCAGAAAGGAGGCGGAGATGGAGACACTGCGGTATCTGAGATTGCAGATGCTGTGCGGGTTGAGACCGAAACCTACACTGACATCAAAACCTGCATTACAGACAACAACGCTACATCGACGGAGTATGTTGACGACTACATTTTCACCAATCCCGCCGGGAGCTTTTTCCAGAACAACAATTCTATTTTGCCGTCTCTGACGGCCTATGTCCGTGAAAACGTACGCCCAAAGAAGGAGAACAGCAAGGCGAAGGAGCTCCGATACCTCATCGACGCGTACTCAGGCTCCGGCCTCTTCACCATTACGTTGGCGTCGACCCTCCCCGGCGGCTCCATTGGTATCGACATTGCGGATCAATCGATTGCGTACGCCCGCACAAATGCACAGCTCAACCACTTGCCACCTGAGCGATGCCGGTTTCTAGCGGCTGACGCCGCACAGCTGTTCCACAGCGTCATCGGGTACGATCCAGATGAGACTGTTGTTGTTTTGGATCCTCCGCGAAAAGGATGCGATGCTGCCTTTTTGCGCCAGCTACTGGCCTTTGCGCCAGCTCGCGTTGTATATGTCAGCTGCAACGTGCACACGCAGGCTCGCGATGTGGGTATGCTGGTGCGAGGATATGTGGATTGGGGCGACGCCGGTGAACAGGCCGCAAAAACGAGGGACAGTGCTGCTGGAGCAAAAGACACAACGCCGTCAACTCATTATGAGATTGAGAGCCTACGCGGTTTCGACTTCTTTCCCCAGACGGCCCATGTCGAAGGCATTGCTGTGTTGAATCGTGCTGACTTGGTGGACACAGCACAAGGGCCGGCTGAGTGAAGAGTTTAATCAAAACTACGGAAGGTCATAGCAGAGATGCAAGTGTTACCAAAGCAACGTCTCATTACTCAGTATGCTCGTGTGCCCCCAGCAGTTCATTGCGAGATTTCTCATGCCAGTCTTTTACGCCTCTCGTATGCTTTCCCTGAAGCAATATCTAGTCCTCTTCCAGTAACTCCTTCAATGCCATGACGACAACTTCCACCACTTCGGCTCGTCGGCTCACCTTGGCGCATTCAGTCAGTATCGACAAGCCGTTGGCGGCCCTTATAGCTTCTTTTGCTTTCTTCCCCGTCTCTCCATCGCACATGACCATGCTGTAGATAGCCACAGCGCCGCGGTGCCGTAGATCCTCGCTCTCCGAGGCACCACAGAGGCCCAGTATGATTTGTACTGCGTGCTCTCGCGCTAAAACACCCTCGACAACACTTTCGTATGCAAGAAGCGATGCTAGAGCGCCACCGGCAGCGTTACGCGTGCCCTCATCCTCAGCGTCGGCAAGGGCCACCAATATGTTTAGTCGGTTCCGAGCAGCCGGGCTGCCGTCCACATACATCAAAGCACCCTCGGGCGCTTGAACCAGATTGCAGACAAGCTCAACGGCAGCCCTTGAGACACGCTCATTGTTGGATAGGATTTGCTCCTCAACATCTGGCCAGGCTACACGTAAAATACCGCCACGTGTGTCATCGTCCGTTGATGCCAGGTTGGTGAGGGCCATGAGGGCTTCGAATGTAGGGAGCAGGTCATATGAATCGTCCTCGCGTTTTAGCAGCGAGGAAAGAGGACGGATCGCAGTGCTAATGGGCGTCGGCCGCGTACCACCGAAAACGAGAGCCGGATTGGTCGAGATGAGGATTCGCGCAAGAGCCTGTGACGCAGTCCGTTTTACAAGGGCTGTTTCGGCATTGCCGGCGGCACCATCCTCTGAGGACAGCAGGTTCCAAGTATCAATCAATAGGCGCACCGCTCCTTGTTGCGCCAGCTGCCCTCGCAGCTTCTGATTCATCGATATGGCATGAATGATGCCGATGATAAGAGACAGCGAGGCAGTCGACCCGTTCTTGCTGTGTGAGACCAAGACAGGGATCAGGCCGGCCGCAAAAACCTTTTGGCACCTCGCGGACACATGCTCGTCGTCATTAAGCGGATCTGGCTTTTGTGTTGCTGTATTGCCAGCTGCGTTTGCATACGCCTTGAGCTGACCGAGTCGTTTTTGTTCTTCCGATTGTCGCGGTTGGTATCGTGTCAGGTTGGAGAGGATAGTCAGGGCACCATATGTCACGGGAGACCTTGGCTGGGCGTGTTTGATTGCCTTGATGAGGTTCGTAAGAAAGCTGGCGTCGTTGGCAAGCTTCTCCTTAACCTTTGGCTGTAAAGAAGCATACGCCAGGCCTTCCACCGGGATGGAGTTGTCCTGGTCGGGGCTACTGGCAAGCAGGCCCATAAACATCTTGCTGAGATCCTCAATACTTGTGGTTGCCAGTTCAACACGACCGCTGTCGCCGTTGAAGCGTTCTTCAATCTTTGGGGGCTGTTGTGGTGGCGACGTTGCCTTGTGACTGAGGTTAGTTAGATAAGCTCAGACCGTGAAAGGGTGCTAGTGACATGGAAAAGCGATACCTTGAGTTTGGCAAGAATCACTGCTGCTAGGTTCTGCACCTGGCGCGAGTGCCGACGCATCGAGATAGAACCCTCGCCAAGGCTGCCGTCAGGATTGGCCGCAAACATGTCTTTAACTACATCGTCAGGGTCCTGATCGACAATCTCTTCGAGCCACTCGACGCAGTACTTTTGCACAGCCTCACGGCAAGCTGCATTCATACATGCGACGTTAAGCATATCGAGACACGCTGTCTCAACCTTGCGACTCTTCCACTTGCGACGCATCAGTGGACCCAAGCTGGCCAGAAACCCTTCGCTCAAAAACAGTTCGGCGGTGAGGTCTGGTACGATCGGAAACACGGCGGCAGCCACACAGAACGCTACTATGTAGTCGTCGTATGTGCCCCTCTTGACACGATCATAGAAAAACTTGGACAGCTTTTGCGCGCCGTCGTCGCCAGCAGCCTTCAGGTAGGAGGACGTGGTGAGCGTTGCATGGCCGCGAACGATATCTGGCTGTCGCATATCCAAGTAGCCGAATAGCGTATCAGCACAATCCGAGTCGATAAGCGAGCAGATTGATGCCTCGCCATTTTTTGTTGCTTTCACGTCATCGTCAAGAACCTTGGTTAAGCGGTCGAGATCGGCCACTGTCTCGTCGTCTTCTTTGCCTCCCTCCATCAAGCCAGCAAAAATCAAAAGTGTCTGGTCCTCGCGGGAAAGTTCAGACTGCTGGTGGGCGGTGTCCAGGCCCGTGCCGGAGACCGCGGCCATCGTAGCGAGGCAGAAAGCGAAAGGTTCAAAATATGTCTTTTAGAAACAGATTATACTGAACGCAGTCAGAAACGATAAAGGCTCGAAGCAAGCTCGATTCGTAATACTAGACGTACCGAATAGTAAATGCGTGGCTGGAGAAGAAATTGAACAAAGCGACGGTGAAAGGAGACGGTGAAAAGCTGTGGTGGTCAAGACGAGTTGGAGAACAATCAGAGCTTGGATGAGATCGTGGGGAGCTTCCTCGAGCGGGGCGCGGAGTGTGATCGTACGACGCAGCAACGGCAGCTAGCTTAGTCACCAAATGCCCCACCTCCTTGGTTGCACAGTTGCACCCTCAGAATCGGAAAAGACGTCCACGTGACAATAATTCAGCCTTCTTTATTCTTCGGCGAGTATTACATGCTCGACTTTTCCAACACCGACACTACAGGCCTTCCGACGTCTTCGAGGCTGCTTTGACCTTATATCTCTCTTCAGAGTCCTTTGGGGGGACACACAATACTGGGCTTGTGCTCCCAGATAGTTGTGGGCTCGACGCGGAAAGCGGCTCAGCGACAAACACGCCATGGACGCCGTCGATGCTTCTGCCCATTATGAAGTGTCGGCGTCGGCAGAAACACCTGCTCTTCTGACTATCATCTTGGACACGAACCCCCGTGCCTGGGCTGCCCTGGCCGGCACTCTTCCGCTCAGCAAGGTCATTGCCAACATCCTTGTATTTGCCAATTCACATCTGGCTCTAGGCAGCTCGAACCAGGTTGCCGTGATCGCATCGCATTGCAATCGAGCGGTATGGCTTTACCCATCAGCGAAGAAGGTGGCGACAACAGAAGCAGCATCAGCTGCCACTGCCAAAGCAAGGCGGACGGCCGGCGCCAGCGGCAACGAGAGTGACGATGTCGCTATGACGGACTCTGACAGCAACAGCCACGCTACTGGGAACGGGCATAGTCACAAAAATGGGGCTGACGGCGACAAGCTGCCCTCCTCTGCGAATAAGTTTCCCCAGTTTCGCGAGATCGAGACTACTCTCCTCAATTCTGTCCATGATCTCGTTACAAACACCACTGAGCGTGATCTTGATGAGACTACGACCCTTTTATCGGGGGCTCTGACTCTAGCGCTTGCTCATATCAACAAGACAGCCATTCTGATTCCTGCCGCTGCGGCGGCAGTGGACGAAAAAAAAGAGTATTCGGGTGGGCAAGCTCCCGGCAACATGGCAAAAGGCGTCGTTGGGGGCAATGGGGCTGCCACGGTTGGCGGCGATGCCAAAAACAAAGGCGGCACAGGCTCGTCGTCAGACGAGATCGGACTGCATGCACGAATATTGGTTATCTCTGTTTCGGACTCATCACCAACCCAGTACATTCCTACGATGAATGCTGTTTTTGCTGCGGCACATGCAGGTGTCGCCATTGACGTTCTGGCCCTTCGCGGAGCCGCCACATTCCTACAGCAAGCTGCTTATATCACGCGTGGGACGTTCCTGGCTCCACCTCCACCTGGCGAAGAAGGCGCTGGACAGAGTCCTCATGCTCAGGGCCTCTTGGCCTACCTCATGCTAGGATTCAGCGCGGCCTCGGCGCGCGATGTCGCCAATGCCCTTGTACCGCCCAGTGCAGATGCGGTCGATTTCCGGGCTGCATGTTTCTGCCATAGGCGTGTTGTTGACACTGGATACGTGTGCAGTATTTGTCTGAGCATTTTTTGTGAAGTGCCCGGGGGGCCATCACAAGACAGCGGTGGCGGGATACCTACCTGTGAATGTTTGACGTGCGGGTCACAGTTGCGGTTAGGCTTTTATGGTGCAAAGCCAGCTGTCGTGCCACGGCCAAGAAAAAAGAAAAAGAAGAGGTTGCCTGGCATAGCCGGCAGCCGTGAGGAGACTGGCAGCACTGTCGGGACACCGATGGCTTCCTAATGCCTGTTCTTGATTGTACTGTCTCATGTCGTCTTTGTGCTTTCTTTTAATTCATTCTCCATGCTCTGGAAATTATTAATGAAATAAAGGTGCACCTTTGTTTTCTTCTGTACATAGCGGTTTTACAGTTCGTGGCAATAGGGGCCCTATGAGCATGAGTTGTTGTTTTACCACTATGATTTGTTCCAGGCAACGGTTTTTTATTTATTTATACCAATATAAGAACTTAATGGTAAATGGAAATGCAGCGCCTGAGAGGGTGATGTCTAGGTTCTAGGTAGCGAAGAAAGAGGGCCTCCAAGGAATGCAATGCCTCTCTCCAGCGGTGAATAACAGACGTCGGCCGTTGACATGCATAGGTCAACAAATTTTCAGAGCATAACAAAATTCACCGCGGACTGGCGGTCGAGAAGCCTCTCAGTTCCGTTTGATTTTGCGCCCGCCCCTAGCAACACTTTCACGCGGGCCAAGACGGGATACTACCACCAACGGATCTTCCTCGTTGGACGACAACGATGCCAGCGCAAAGGAGTCCGTATTGTGGGCAAAGTAGAAGTAGATTCCCTTGTTAGTCCTTTTCGCTGCCATAACACCAATCGCGCCCCTAGAGATCTGGTTTCGGACACCGGGGTGGTTCATGAAGTCGTCCGTTACAAAAGACTTCATGATCGAATCTTCGTCGTACTCCGTATCGAATGATCCGCCTTCTGCCCGTCGGTTCCCGTGATAGAGACGCTGTGCACACGTGTGTGACGCCATTGTTGTTGCCATGTGCTCACCTGTCCCGCTTGTTACTGCTGCCACAGAGGTGCCTCGACTATCTTTGGGGTCTGCAGGGATAACGGCAGTTCCGATACCGACAAGAGCAGCGGGACCAATGCGGCCAGAGTGCTTCATGCCGATACCACCTGACGACGAGCCGGCAGCAATATTTCCACGGAGGTCAATCGCAATAGCGCCGATAGTGTCTGTGATGAAGTCCGTGTCGTTGTCATGTAGCCCAGTCCCGGCATAATCGAATTGGCTCCTTGCTGCATACTCGTCTGCTGCAGTGCCCTCGGGGAAGTGGTCAAGAGGGTGGGACATAGCTCCGGACATCGTATGGTGTACATGGGTCAGCTCATCGGCGTAGCTCCCGTCACCGCCGCTGCTGCTTCTCCTTCTTGAAATCGCCTCGTCATTGCTGAATAGATCATATTCGCCTACGCGAATGCGTTTGGGGTTTGGGTTGGAATCCAGAGAGGCATGAAGCCTGGAACTTGTTGCCGGTAATCCTGAGTCGGGCCCATTCACAGTTACAGAGGTGCCCATCTGTATCTGGAACGACGACCCAGTGACGGTTGCCGCACCGGATGGCCGAGGTATGCCGGGGATTCGAGAAGCCATGTTCTTGTCCCTAGAAACAACTTCTGGCCTGACGTTCGGTTGTGGTGCGCTCAGGTGTTCGGGCTTCAGATTGTTAGACGTCTCTGGATGTAACTGGCTTGCAGTGTCATTTGTCGAGTCTTGGGCTGCCTTCTTTCCGGCATCCGGAACGACCAATGGAGGTGGACCACTCGAAATTGTTTCGGAGAAGACAGTTGCAGCTCGATTACGCCTGACAGCGGCTTCTTCGGCATTGATCAGGTCCTGGCGCCAGCGGTAGAATCGTTCCTGGGCGCTTTTGGAGATGAGTTGTTGATGTGATACAAGTCGCATTCCGTGCTCTTGTGCGAACCGTGCTGCACCATGGCCGACAAGAATGTTGGGAGGGATTCGTCGCAATGACAGGGGAATATTGCTCCGATCATATATAAGACGCGCCAATGAGATTGGGTTTTTTATCACTGGAAAAGTCAGTGTTTGCTTGTTTGTGAACAGTGAGGAAGTCAGAGTGCCATCGAAGCACATACTCTGGGCAGATCCGCAGGCGCCGCTCCGTCCGAGGTGATCGACGATGGTTGCATCGCCCTCTACAATTCCGTTAATGGAGAGGTTGCTTCCGTAGCCAGCATTCGTGATTTCTTTGTCTTCCAGGCATTTGATGGCCGCCTCGACGGCGTCTACGGCGGTGCCCCCAGCCTTCAGAAACTTCATGGCCAGGCGGGCCGCGCTGGGATAGGTCAGTAAGTGTGAGGAGCAACGAACGCGACAAAGAGAAAGGGCGAGTCCAAAGCTCACTCGCTGCATGCCTCAAGGTGCACATGCTCGTTGACGGTGCTGTGAAAACCCGCACCAGCGTGGATGAATATAGCAGCAATTGGCCCCTTTGTTTTGGAACGAAAGAGGCGTTCGGTCAACCCATCTGTAGCCGACGCAAAAGCGGCCGAATCTGGACTGGGCGATTCAATGTATTGGCTAATCCCATCTGCCAAGTTGGCCGTTGACATATGAGCTTCCAATCTCGTAGGTGGCAGAGAAGGACCAGCATGTGCCGGGACTGGAGGCTCTGCTCCTGATGTTGTTCTCTCGGGGCTATCTGGTGGTGATGGACTAAGACTTGGGTAAGGACTAGAAGATGCTGCCATGTTTGTATCTGCGAAGCCGGGTCAGAAAGAAGTGTCTCTGCAAAAATGTTCACGGGAGGGGTTTGTTCACCAAGCCCCTACCAAGACCGAGGTGAGAGACTTGGTGTTGGACATACATCAGGAAGGATTCCCTTGAACCGCTACCCACAACCATGAAAAAGCGGCCTCTCAGAATCCAATCTGCAAAACAGTGTGGAGAAGGAAAGGAAACGGGATGTTAGGAGGATGTGACAAGGTCGGACCGGGGCGGCTGCACATCCCCCAACAGGGCTTTCAAGGTGAAAAGTAGGCCAATAGGAAAACAAACAAGGATATGAGATAAAAATAGCTTTATAATAAAAACGACAAGGTCCTGAGAGAAAGGCTAGGAGGGCTCCGGCGCTGACAGGTCTAAGCGGATGCAAAGCTGCAGCGAAAGGCGATTGTGAAGAAGCAGTGAAAGTAGAAGCGAGCGTATGCACATAAAGCACACATGAACCAAAAAAGGAAACAGCGAGGGGCCCCTCAAGAGTAGGAGCAAAGAACGTAAGTTGGCCGGAGGATAGGAGGCGCGGCTGTTGCGTATTTTTTTTCGCTGCTATGGGGGAGTAGAGGGAAGCACTGGAGTCTTGATTGCTCGCGTCCGTGTCAACAGTTGCCCCCGGAAGAGGATGGGGAAAGTCGGCTGAAGATAGAAGGCACGAGTGGCTTTCTATATAGTATGCGTGGCTCTCAAAGGAAGTAGCAGTCGGAAAGCTGCCTGTCCTCTTGTCATGATGTACGTATCAAATAGCCAACATCGCGGTTTCCTGAACGGCGAAGCCAGTCAGCCAACTGGCCAAAAAAAATAAAAATAAAAATAAAAAATAAGCTACCTTTAGATGCACAACCAGCCATAAAAGAGCGAACGATATTTGGCACGTTCTACAATACTTTGTATCAAGAGGGGTCGTAGGGGCCGATGTTTCAATGCAGTCGTTGATTTCAACTTCTTGCCGTTGTCGAATGTAGCTGGCGAGATTACGTAAGTAACGTAATGCGTAGCGTCAGTGATATACCACGTGACCGCGTGTTCCCCTGCGCTAAGGCTTTAGCAGGCCTCAGCTCCCCCCTCAACCCCGCCACAAGTTAGCCATAATATATCCTTTCCCAACCAACCACCTGAATCGTCATCACCTCCTCTCAACATCCCCTTCACAACTAGTGCATATCGCAGCAAGAAGAGCTATCGCCTGTGGCTTTCACTTCCAACTTTCACACGCGGCGATGGCGAACCAAACGCCGGCCGTTGTCATGGACAAGTAAGCTCCGGTCTCTGATTCCTCCTGGAGACAGTATCTCGCTCAGCCCAGCGGCATGGGCGGCATTCCGTCAGCGACCTATGCGCATGTCCGCAATTGCAACGGCAGCCGTGCCGTCTTTCAGGCTTTTGTTTGTTCTTGGATCGTACTCGTACTGACCCGCCTTCGCCCTTTCCAGCGGCACCGGTTTCTCGAAACTCGGTAGGTCTACATCACCGAGTCCCCCAAGGTGCTGGCTGGTTGAGACTGGAAACGAACAGCCTACTAACTAGCTACTCCTCTTTAGGCTTTGCTGGCAACGATTCGCCTTCTTTCGTATTTCCGACAGCAATTGCGACGAAGTCTGGTGCCGGCAGTGCTGGCACCGGCGGTGGCCGGCCATCGGTCGCGAACAAGCCGTCGTTCTTGACCGGCGGAGCCGGACCGTCCGGCCATCTCCAGTCAAAGCGAGGAACAGAAGACCTGGACTACTTCATCGGCGACGAGGCAATTTCAGCGTCTTCTGGTCCCGGATACGGCTTGCACTATCCCATCCGCCACGGTCAGATAGAAAACTGGGTAAGAGGCGCCGGCTTTGGACAGGGATTGGCTGCCCGAAGGCAGTATCAGGGGGCAGTGTATTAGCAAAAGCATATTACTAACTCCAATCAGGACCATATGGAGCGCTTCTGGTCGGACTCCATTTTCAAGTATCTGCGCGTTGAGCCCGAAGACCACTATTTCCTCCTTACTGAGCCTGTGCGTTTTTCTCATCTAGATGACGCCTGCAAGCCATCTACCCCTCCATGAACCTGACCGGTGTTGGCCTTGACCTAACCTTCTAGCCCCTGAACCCGCCCGAGAATCGTGAAAACACGGCCGAAATCTTTTTTGAATCGTTCAACTGCGCCGGCCTTTACATCGCCGTCCAGGCCGTGCTTGCTCTGGCTGCTTCGTGGACGTCATCCAAGGTGACAGACCGGTCGCTCACCGGCACCGTTATCGATTCCGGTGACGGCGTTACACACGTTATCCCCGTCGCCGAGGGATATGTTATTGGCTCCTCCATCAAGTCAATCCCCATTGCTGGTCGCGACATCACGTATTTCGTGCAGTCCCTCTTGCGTGACCGTGGCGAGCCAGACTCGTCTCTCAAGACGGCTCAAGAGATCAAGGAGGAATATTGTTATGTGTGCCCTGACATTGTCAAGGAGTTTGCCCGTTACGACCGGGACTCGTCGCGGTTTGCCAAACATGCTGCCGTACTTTCGGGCGGCCGCAAGGTCTCTGTCGACGTCGGCTACGAGCGCTTTCTCGCGCCTGAGATTTTTTTCAACCCAGAGATTTACAGTTCGGATTTTTTGACACCCCTACCCGTGGTGGTTGATGGCGTGATCCAGTCGTCTCCCATTGACGTGCGGCGCGGCCTATATAAAAACATTGTGCTGTCGGGAGGCAGTACTCTATACAAGGACTTTGGCAGGCGGTTGCAGCGTGACATCAAGCAGCTCGTCGACGCGCGCATCCGAGCGAGCGAGCAACGCAGCCACGGCGCCAAAAGCGGTGGTCTGGATGTCCAGGTTATCACACACAAACGGCAGCGGCATGGCCCTTGGTTCGGTGGCAGTCTTCTAGGTCAAACGCCGGAATTCCGGTCGTATTGTCACACGAAAGCTGAAGTAAGTGTTTTTTTCCCTCTTTTTTCCTGGCACATTCCCGTCACCCGTCACTATCGAATTGCTGGGCACTCTCCCCGGCATCTCCTTGTCTTCCGCCTGTGTCTTTCGCCTCTTTCTGTAACGCCTTGGAGGAAATAATTCGTCTCGGGACACAACGCCTTGGTTTCGTCGGCGCCTGGAAATAATATCGCTAACTGTTTTTACAGTATGAGGAATACGGACCTAGCATCGTCCGGAGGTTCGCTCTTCTGGGTGGACCGGGCGGCTCATAGGCGGAAAGGAAGCTCCAGTCGACGCGAAATGTAGGATCGAGCACGGAACCCCGATCTTGTGCCGAAGGTAGCCTTTTGGAGAAACGGCTAGGGAAGGTGGAGAAAAAAGTGTTTTGCAGAAAAGAGAGTTGGTGTGGGAGCGTGAAAGGATGAGTCTGCCTTTTTTGATATGCTTCTCAGGTTTGGCTACCGCTGATACTTTCGATGTCAACCTGGCTGGGGTAATGGCGGCTGGTGCTCTGGCCAATTACCCCAGTTTCCAAACGGACCCCGGTCCGGTAGAAAGGGAAAGGGGCCTGAGCTATCCACCATCTGAGCAAAGACGTACAAAGTGCAACGGTGAGGGGGAGGGTGATGCGGGGCGTTAGATGGAGCAACGGAGAGACGGAAAGGGGGACAAAGTTCGGGAACTGTGCCGGTTTAAGGGCAGTACGTACGTGTAGAAGCAGATGGCGGTGGCGACGGCATGCATATGCATTGCTGAGAAGTTGGGTTGAGCTGCGTACATAGTATCGTCTGCACGTTATGGTCTTGACAATATAGTTGTTGGTATTGCATGCTCCTTTTGTGTGGCGCCTCACGTAGGCAAATCTGCTTACAGCTTAGAAAGTATTACTACGCACAAGTGTTTTCTGGGAAAACGGGTTGAGTCGGGGTCTGTCGTTTTCGACGGACTCTCCAAACAGCAAGTGACCTGCAGGCTCGTGGCCCGGTCATACTCTTCAGACACGCGGAAGACGAGGTGATATCGCAAGTATATTCAAAGTCGCAGTTTCAGACGAAGGCGTGGTTTCCTTCATGCTGTTACGCGTGCTCGGACGAGGCCACGGTTACTTTATTCGTAGTATCTGTGCCCGTTCCTGGCTTCCGGGCAAGATAGGCCTTGCTTATTTCTCAAGCCGTCCTTGCTTGTATGTGCACAGCCACGGCCAATTGAGACTCAATTCACCTTCCTTTCTTCTCTTCCTGCTTCGTGAAGGCGGCGATGAGTATCAAAACCGCAAAGCCGACCTATGCCCGCCTTGGCTTGGTGCAGGACACATCCGCAAGGCCGGGCGGATCGACAGTTTGCTCCAAGGATTTGCTAAACTCTGGGTAAATACGAGTAAATACTAGCAGGAGCACTGACGTAGGACAGAATATGCGAGACGCGTCGAGGCAGCTGCTCGTCGGCTGGAGTGTGCACATCTGGGGAAAGCTCGGGAGGCATTGTGAGGGGTAGAAGCCGCCAGGGCGGAGAACGAAGGAGGCATCGTCTGGCTCCCCTTTCCTTGACACCATTTCGTTGTTGATCCCGGATGCCGATGTCCTCCCGTGCCGGCGTATTTCTGTGTTTCAGGCCCTGAAGACGCTAGAGTCCAAAATTCGTACAAAGTAATAATAGGCGTGGCACCCGAGGGAGCGGAGCCGCAAAGTTGGGGTAGATGCGGCGAAACAAGACTCGAAATAAGAGGAAGGACGTCCTTCCGCCGTGGTGCAACACTGTGAGGCCCTATGCTGTTCTTGGCACGAAAAGTGTGAAAGCGAAGACTGAAGGAAGAATACGATACAAAATAGACTGCGCTTCGAGAAGCCGCGACGCCGTCTGACAAGCCACCGAGTCAGTCGTACGAGCGCGTTGAGCCAGCATGCACTGCACACCCTGTACAAGTTGTACAAGCTGTGCATCCCGCGACACGTTGTACATGCACTACCCGTAGACAACAGCCAGACTTGTTGCTCTGCATCGCGAAAGTACGTCGTAGTACAGAGTTGCCCGGCGGGTCTATTTGTGCGCCTCGTGGTGTAGCCGCGGAACTGACTTGGCGCGAGGGCCAGACCGTTTTGACTGGTACGAAGAACACCGCAATTGACGAGTTTTGTGAGCCAGAAGAGATGAAGCCCCTGCAAGACCGAACTGTGAAGAAATGGGGTGAGACACCGACTCCACGCCCGGTTCGGCTGCAGGACCAGCCAAGCGCCACTTCATGATATATCGAAGGTCAGGTCATGTTCGCAGTGCAACCTCCAACAGCGACGCCTGCTGCTTCTGTTTCGTGGAACACGTGTATCGTAAGACCATTTATCTGGCGCAGCCGTGTAGGCGTGGCATCCCACGTCTTGCCGTCTCTCCGTGTGGTGCTGGCCAAGGCGTGCGGCCCAGTGTGTACGATACGTAGCAAACAGCGCAGCTGCGGACTTGAATTTCGCTCGCCTCACAAGGAGATGCAACGCTGCATCGTACGGTGCGCAGAGACAAAGAAACCCGGTGCAAGGTACGAGTACGAGTATGTACATATACATACATACGAGTATCTTGCATACTCGTAGCTTGCTGGGTGTGTAGACTAACTGTTAGCGTTTGACGGAGCAACAGAAACATCGTACGAATCTTTTATCTCTGCACCAGGGGTCTATTATTAGGCGGCGCCCGGCGAAATGCAGCATCGCCCAGCCAGCTCTGGACAGCTCTGCAGAGGAGGTGGCCGGAGGTGCCGCGAATCGCGTGATATCGCCGCGGCCACGATGAGGACGTCTCGGGATGTTGTAAAGATCGAGGCCGCGTCTTGCGTGTAGCAGTCGGCGCCTCTACGGCTTTGCTGTTCGCTTTGTCTCGTTGTTTGCACAAAAGACATGTGCTGCGATAAGCGCTGCCCCGACGGCGCGCTGTTGGACACAGGAGCATGACGCCCAGATCTGAGCCGATCACCTGTGTTGGGAATAGCGTGACCCGGGAAGCAACCCACTTCCGCTAGTCCCTCAGAATGCTGGCGCATTTGACTTTGACCACATCGCAAATTCATGATCCACAGTGTGCAAGAGCGCGCGCACTCGTTCAAGTTCGCCCTTTCGACGCCCGTTCGACCGTCTTCCTCCCACCTCCGAGCACGGCCATTGTGCTGTGCCCTTTTCTCCCCCACCCCTGTTGCAGTTCGGCCGTTTTTCTTTTCGACTTGCTTTCTCCACATCCGTTCCTCCTTTGCTCCTTCCCTCCCCAACCCGTTTGCTAGCCCTCCCCGTTTAGGAAAGAACCTCGAGGCCTCGAATTCTGTGCACGTCACGGCTCTCTACCCCTTTGGGTGCTCACTGTAAAATAGCGCTCGCCATAATACTTGTAGTCGGTAGCTTCTTGACCCAACTCCGCCGTGGCGCTCAGCCCACGGAAACACGGAGATGGACGACGAGATGGGCTCACCTTTCCAAGTATATATAACCGGCCTCGCCGCCACTTGGATTCTTTGTTTCTCCTCTTGCTCTCCAGACTCGAGCACTCTCTCCATCACTCTACAGCCTTCTTCCAAAGCATATAGCTTCGCAGACCCCTCTCCACATTTCTGTCTTGCCGTCACCAACCATCACAATGTCTATCCCGACCGAGCAGTGGGCGCAGGTTGTCGAGGCCACCGGCAAGCGTAAGTGATCCCGTTTATCTGCAGCGGCTTGTCTTGCAACTGAGCTCTCGGGTTTCTTGGGGTCGTTTGGAGCATGTTTCTGATACGCCTTCGCAGAGCCCGTGTACAAGAAGATCCCAGTTGGCAAGCCCGGCCCGAACGAGGTCCTCATCAACATCAAGTACTCTGGCGTGTGCCACACGGACCTGCACGCCATGCTCGGTGACTGGCCCCTCGCCACCAAGCTGCCCCTGGTCGGCGGCCACGAGGGTGCCGGTGTCGTCGTTGCCCGTGGCGAGCTGGTCAAGGATGTCGCTATTGGCGACCACGTCGGTGTGAAGTGGCTCAACGGCTCGTGCCTGTCTTGCACGTTCTGTCGCCAGATGGACGAGCCTCTCTGCAACAAAGCCACTCTCTCAGGCTACACAGTCGACGGCTCGTTCCAGCAGTACTGCGTTGCCAACGCCGACCATGTCGCTCGCATCCCCAAGGAGCTCTCCCTCGAGGCTGTCGCCCCCGTCCTGTGCGCAGGCATCACCGTGTACAAGGGCCTGAAGGAGTCGGGCGCTCGCCCTGGCCAGTACGTTGCCATTGTCGGTGCCGGCGGTGGTCTTGGCAACATGGCCATCCAGTACGCCAAGGCCATGGGCCTTGCCGTCATTGCCATTGACGGCGGCGACGAGAAGCGCGACAACACCTTGTCCCTGGGTGCCTCCTCGTTTGTCGACTTCACCAAGAGCAAGGACCTCGTTGCCGACGTCAAGGCCGCCACGCCCGATGGCGAGGGCCCCCAGGCCGTCCTTCTCCTGGCTGTCTCAGAGACCCCCTTCCAGCAGGCCTCGCAATACGTGCGCCCCCACGGCACGGTCGTCTGCATCGGCTTGCCCGCCAACGCCTTCCTCAAGGCCCCCGTCTTCGAGACCGTCATTCGCATGATCACCATCAAGGGCAGCTACGTCGGAAACCGCCAAGACACCGCCGAGGCCATTGATTTCTTTGCCCGTGGTCTCATCAAGGCCCCCTACAAGGTTGTCGGCCTCAGCGAGCTCTCCAAGATCTACGAGCTCATGCACGCCCAGAAAATTGTCGGCCGCTACGTCGTCGACACCAGCAAATGATCAAGCGAAAGCGGACGTGCTAAAACTGCACACCAAAAGGAACACAATAGCAGCGCGATTTGATTCTTATTCCCCATATTTCGCTGCTGCGAAAAATTATCTGTCTCCCCTTCGTTTTGGCGGGGGGTGAGTTGTTGGTTGTTGGTTGATATGGGCTTATAGGAATTGTGATGTGATGTAGCTTGTTGGCTGTGAACACAAACAGGCCTGAAAAGCAGTTGATTTTATTTTGTTGTTGGGTTTGATTTTGCAATGGCACGACACTTGACGATAAACGAAGCAGGGTGATTTTACTACCACGTACTGCCAGGAAACCTTGGAAGGGGCCTGAATAAAATGCACTTGAAAGCTCTTTTCGATTGACAGATGACGAGTTAACTCAACACCGTTCCCTAGAACGGCAGATCAAAACATCGCAAACCTCGCCCGACCTTGGAACCTTAAGTTCTTGCCAAAAAGACGCGCCTCACTCCACACTGTCTTGCCTTAATCTCCAACAAATGGTGACTCTGTGTCGAGAGGTCTTCCGCTTTTTGTGCCTAAATCTCATGACTCGTCGAAAATGCCTCTCTGGCGCTCCATTTCAGAATTGGGTTCGGGTCTAGGTACGACATGGAGTGCATCATGAACATGCACCGACGGACCTTGATACAAGTATTCTTCCGGAAAGAAAACGGAAGCTGTACAGTTCAATTTCGACAACGTCCCACTAGAATGGCTTTGCTGTCTGTTACTATCATGGATCCGACTCCAAGACTACAAAATTATTGACAAAAACAAACATAGGCCTGGCAGGGATGCAGCGTGTGGGAAACACAGACTCAAAAGAAACAAGCGAGTGGCAAAGGGGCGACAAGGCCGGGTATAGAAAACCCCAAAAAGGTCTTATTCCTTTGCAGGAAGAGGTGCTGGGAACCAAAAGGGAATCGTTATCCTAAAAAGGAAGAGAGTCTGGGAAGCTATATGTATGCTTCATAAAAACCCGTTGCAGTGCCAAAATCAAAGACAATCAGGACACGCAGGGCAAGCCCCCAAAACAACAACTGGCAATGACACAGTTATTGTCCTGGACACTCCCACACCCAATGGCTATGAAAAACAAGCTCACATTGTGCTGGATACAAGTGAGTATACATATTGACTGCCAAAAGAGGTCGGGCAGGACATAGAACGCGTCGCGTCTGCTCGGACTGTCATAGGGAGACACTGGGGTGAGCTGGAAAATACCTTGTTCGGTACGGTTGATTGCAAAAGAAACAGCAGTGAAGACAATAACAAAGTAGTAGAAAACGAGACAAAAAGAGCAATCGTTTAACAGGATGGGATACATCAAATAAAAACGGGGTAGAAAGAAAATCAGGGCAAAATTCATCATATTTTTTTTTGTTCCGACTCCCGAAGAAAACAACCAGGAATGGACAAGAAGAATTCCAGGGCGCCGAAGGAAACGCAGTAGTGAAGGATACTTTCCGCACCAAATCCATCTCTGGTAAATACCCATGATGAGAAGTGTGGCAGGAACTGAAGACGCCGCGACTGCTGGCTTCGCGGCTGGTAACCATGCCCATCAATATAGAGCATAGCCCTCAGACGAAGAGCGTGTACTGGCGGGTGTTCGCGTGTGGTCAAAGTGGCTTCGCCGGTCATCAAAGGCCATCCAGCATGGTCGAAAGCTTGTCAGATTCTGTCGCTGCCTATTGACGGCCACCACCGTTGTGTCTCATCCCAGCATACTGCGGGAAGTAGGCAGTCGGAGTGCCGGGGTACGGTCCGGGGCCCTGGGCATTCTGGGGGCTGTACGGTTGCTGCTGTTGTTGATGGCCCTGCTGAGAGGGATCGAAGCCGCCCTGAGGGTTCGGTGTCTTGTCTTTGCCCCACTGCGTCATGGTATGTTAGTGCCAAAACGTATAAAAACATGCCCGGACTGTTGGCAGAAACATGTGGTCCAACTTACGCTGCATTTAAGAGGGCGCCCGTTGACGTTGTAGCCGTTTAACTGGCAGATGGCCATGGCGGCATTTTCGTGGCTATCAAGCTTGATAAAAGCAAAGCCACGGTCAGACTGGAAGCGGGACTCCACCACGTAACCAAAATTCTGGAACAGCGGAACCAGGTCGTTCTGTGTGGTGTAGGGGGTCAAATTGCCCACATAGCACGTCGTCTGCCAAGCCGGGGTTTGGTTTACCACCATGTCGTAGCTATTGACACCGTGGGTCGGAAAGTGGTGGTGGCCAAAGGGCGTCGTAGGTGTCATGCCCATCTGCTGCATCGCATGTTGCTGGGCAATAGACGGTTGCCCCTTTTGGTTTGCCCAGTTGCATCGAATTGCACGGGATCCGAGCCACTCGCCGTCCATGCTGCTGAGGGCCTTTTCAGCCTCCGGGCGGTCACGGAAGGCCACGAAGCCGTAGCCACGCGAACGCCCGGTTTTCATATCCCACATAACGCGTGCTTCGGACACAGACCCAAACCGGGCAAAGGCTTGGGAAAGAATCTCGTCGTTGACCTCGTTGGACAGATCACCAACAAAAATGTGGAAGTGACTGGAAGTATCTTCCTTGCCGGCTGTGTTCGCCTGGTAGGCCCAGTTCACACGGATCTCCTGCAAGTAAACGCTGGTTTAGTTTTGGACCTTTTAAGCGAGTCCCCTGGGCTCTCCCGTGCAGAAACCATACCGATTGGTGAACTCTGCGACCGTTCAGAGTTTGCATGGCGCGCTCGGCTGCGCCGGGGTCGTCGTACTCGATGAAGCCGTAGTTGAAGCCCTTGGCCTGGATTTAGTTAGCATACTTGTCCAGGAACCCTGTGTCTGGCATCCCCGATAGTAGTCTCACATTCTTGTCCGGGATGATTTTGACGTTCTGCACATGGCCGGTTGTCTCAAAGATCTGACGCAAGACATCCTCGGTAACACGCTGGTCGAGGCCGCCAACATAAAGGGCTCGCTTGTTGGGTTCCGGGGCTGCACGGCGGGAAAAGGCTGCTGCCGTGGTGGGCGACATAAGGCCACCTTTGTCACCACCGATCGGCGAAGTGATGGCGGTCGGAATGGGATTGTTGTTCTGGGGAATGTGGAGGGGCGCGGGAGCCATGTGGCCCTGGTTCGAGCCGTTCTGGCCGTTGTTCGGCTGGGAAGATGCAGTGTCGGCCATGATGCTTATTTCAGTCGTGGCGGACAAATGCAAGTCGTGAAGAGACGATTCGTAAATTCGTGATAAAGAAAATAGGAACAACAGGTCAACAGTCGACGTAAATCGTGAAGAAACGGATCCACAGCGGAACACGGCAAGTTCGAGAGGCGACAAGGCTAAAATAATAGCTGGGTATAAGACACGGAGGCCTATGGAGGAGCTGTCGAAAAAAAACTGTGCGTGTCAGCAACGGACACAGAAGTGCAACGTCGAATGCCGAGAAGCAACAAGGCGAGTCCAAATAAGAGCGGCGGAAAAAAGCAGAAGGCGGCGCAAAGCACTTACGAGAAGAGTCGCAATGGGGGCAATGAAGCTGTAACGTCAAAAGGTCCAAGCTAGAAACCGCCAGGGCAACGGTAGATGAAATTGAGGTATCACGGGCACTAGAAAGACTAGTGTGAATAAGGAACGCCGACGCCGACAAAGTCAAAAGACAAAACGGATGCGATAAAGGGGCGGAAGGGCAGCAGCTGCGTTCTTCAACAAATGCAAGGGGCAGAAGACGTTGAAAGAGCAGAAAGGGTGCGACCCGATGAGATCTGGACCGAAGAAACGGAGGACAGAGGGCAAATGCTGGAAAAGATAAGCGGAGAGGAGCACTGCAACGAGAATATAATAATGGAAGAACAAGCGGAACAAGGAGGGGATGGCAAGGTGAAAAAGAAACGTGTCTGCTGCAAGGGCAACCGAAGCAGCACAACCGAACAAACGCAAAAACAAGAAAAATGGCGATTGCGTTGCAGAAAAAGGAAGAAAGAAGAGGTGGCGGAAAAGAGGAGCAGACGCAGGAGAAAGTGGGTGGAGGGAGGGAGAAAAGAAGGGACGGGCAGGAATTTTCGAGTGAAATCGTTATAAAAGGTGTAAGAGGGAGGCAGATGGAAGCAACGTCGAATCACAGCACGGGCGGGTGGGCAGGCGACCAGAGCAGGGGTCTGCAGGGCATAATAATTACTACGGAAAGCAACGAGTCACGACGGTATTGTTCTGCGAAGCAGTGTTCTTTTACGGAGCAATGGTGCGTTTGTTGTCATGCTCCCCTAGCAAGGAGGATCATTTGGGGGAAAGGAAGGGGCAGAGCGCCTGTGACGGTTAGCGCTCTTTGAGCAGTTTTAGCGCACAGTCCTGAGGCGCCAGTGGAGCTTCTACGAGTACTCGTAGCGGCGCCAAAGCTGTCAGCCGTTGGAAGACAGCCTCTCTGCCTTGTCTTTTTGATGTAGGATGCTCTCGAATGCTCGTACTGAAAAAAAACCCAAGATGCTTCGAGTCTCCGTCCAAACAACACAGCTTGAGCAAGAGAGGCTTCTCGACCCATGAATCAATCCAATTCGATGTGTAAAGGCCCCCACTTCAACAAGATCGAATCTTTGAGAATAATGCTCTGACATCCCAGAACACCATGCTGGTGTTAATTACAGTATCTTTTCATACATAGTATCTTACAGCTGCCTGGCGATTGCTACTCGTAAGAAAAGTACATAGATCCTAATAGTGTCTATCATTTGGAGACAGAGAGCCAAATATGCACTTAACCATCTGTCTACGAGTATAAAGAATCAGGCAACAACGCAACAGCAACCACGCTTGGGAAAGCAGCAGTCAGTTATGCCCAACATTTATTCCCTTTGTCTGTTTGGGCGTCGTTTCTTGGCCGCATGGAGGTCCTTTCTTGCCCGCCCTCATTGTAACATTTTGGCACTGCCGGGGTTCGGTTTGCTCTGCCGTGCAGGCTCCCCACTCTTGGTGGCGTAAAGTTCTCATTGGTCCGTTCTCTATCCAGCCGTTGAAAGACGCACGAGGGGCACCACAACAGCACCGACACGATTTAAAAACGGCCTTTCTTTCACAGGGCCTGTTCGCCAGGCGTGCCTACTCGTAAAACCTCGTCTTTCCAAGAGGCTGTGAGACTACGCGTAAGGTAATAAATGATGACTTCTTGCCGGAGAATTAGCCATTTGACAGAATGTATCTTGATGACACATTACTGTACCGGTAAAGCAGTCGTGCTCGGGAGGCGCAGAAAAGGCCGTACGAATACTCGTAATAGCACAAGATGCTCGCTGACACACCGTGCAACGGGCTAGTTCATCTTGGGTTCTGAGACTCATAGGGCTGCAATGCGTATGTACACGTAAGGAGTGCGATAGGCAAACGTCAACGCCTTGAGTTCAGATCACGTTGCCGGACATATGCCGACCATATTCACAACGCTGCTACTTGTACTTCGCACACTCATGCTTCCGGCGATGCTTGGCATATCTGGGCGTGGCTTGACTCCTTGTCTGCGAGTACGACGAGTATGTCTGAGACGGATACTGCCGGTGGGACCGTCTGTTTGGTGCGGCGCTAATAAAACAGTGTGCACGCCTCTGCGCACTGTTGGCGTCTGTTCCTTCGTCACAAGACAAACGCTGGCCAATTCAAGACAACTAAAAGCAGCCACGAAATCTCATCGCGGCATACTGTCACGGCCTGCGCCTTCTCTTCAATCAACAGCAAACGCTGCCAGTCGCAGTACTCTCCTTGCCGCTTCATTACAGCGACCAGCTGCTACCTCGAACGGATCAATCGCCATCGCCCATCGCGATGGCGACTCAGCATCCGCCTCGGAGCCAGGCGCTTGATATGCTGGAGCAGACATTGGGCGAAGTGGTACGTCGGCAAAAACAGGAGGCCTCTCCCCCCCCTCTTCTGTTCCTTTATTAACACAGCCGTTGCGTCGCCTTGTGTCTGCAGCTGATTCACGCTGGCAAAGCTATTCGAGCGCAGTCCAAGAATGGGCGCAAGGTCGTGGGGGCCCTCAGCGCCACGAAAATCAGTGAGGCCAATATGATGTTCAACTCGACTCTTGACACCATTGAATCGGAAATTGTGCGTAAAGTGCCCAAAAGAAAGCTTCTCAGCATCCCCAATCTCTTTGTCTGTCCTATGCGTTGTGTTGACCATGCAAACAGCTCCGTGCAAAGGCCACGCTGCGCCGAGATTTGGACCTCATCCGGGCCCAAAAGTCGGCTTTGTTGTCTACAGATGCTGCTACAAAGAATGAGGCTTCATCCAACAGGGTCCAGTCTCTTCACCAGGCACCTGCAGCCGCGATGGATATTGACTCGGAAGACCCAAAACCCGCCGAGGCCGGCGCCAGGGCGGCGCTGAACGCTGAACCGTCCAATACCAACGGGCGCTCCACGACGTCCAAGATTGTGACGACGGCCACGCCCATGGCTCCCTTTCCAAACATGGACATTGACTCGCCTGTGAACCCTGCGCCTCCGGCCGCCTCGTCTGCCGCCGGGGCGGCCATGCAAGCATCGATTTCTAACCGACCATCGGGCTCAACAACACAGACGCAGCCTGAAAAGTCGCCAGCGATAAAGAAAGAGAGCCTTTCTAGGTCACCCCAGCGTCCAGCCAATCAGATCACTGTGCCAGCCAGTATAGCAGGTGGTGGCCCTGCCAACACTGCAGCTACGGCCATCTTTGCAGGAAACAAGGCTCCGGTCCGAAAGAGAACGGTATCTCCAGCTGCCGTGAGGGTGCCTTCACCATCAGCGTTGAGATCAACAGCGTCTCCTGCGGCGGTCAAGATGCCGTCGCCTGTTCTCGTCAAGTCCACGGCGGGGTCGAGTGCAGGATCGCCAGCCCTTGGCAAAGTAGCTACATCACAGCCGCCAACGCCGACACTTGCGATGAATGCCACTACTGGGACGGCCAGCAAGGCCATATCACTGTCTTCTTCATCTCCGAGCCCGTCTATTCCCGCTGTCTCACCCGTGCTGACAAAGAAGGCTGCTGCAGCTACCGCTGTCAAATCGACGCCTACTTTGATCAAATCCACGATGCCTGTGCCCGGGCCACGTGTATCCAACATTGCGACCGCTCCCGCTGTCCAACCCCTAGCTACGGGTGTTGTTCCGCCCGCTTCCGTGACAATTTCACCGCCTGCCCCGGCCCCGATCGCTTCCGCACCAGTAGCGGAAGCTTCTTCCAACGATATCGATATGGACGATTTTCTCGATATCGGCGGACCGTCCGGCTCTGATGATACAGCCAACTCCAATCTGGGATTCACAAATATGCAGTTTTCTTCGGTGCCTGTCGGCCCTGAGGAAGACACGAAGAAGACACGACAGCAGCCTCAACCACCAACTCCAGCACAGGCACCGCCACGGGCGACTGCGCCGGCACCGGCCCCACAACCTCCAGCCGCGCCGCACGTCCCGCAAATTGACGACTCTGAATTTGATGTGGAGAGTTTTACGGCAGATGCAGTACAGAATCTCCTCATGGATACGTCTCTGCCAACCGCAGCTTCCAGTGAGCCGCCACAACAACTGGCGCAAATACCACAAGCTCAATCAAACAATGCCATTGTCCTGGATGCTGGTACAGCAGGGGTCGGATATAGCGGTGCGGCCGATGCTGCAGACGACCTTTTTAATTTTATTGACGAGGGGATGGACGGACTTGGGGATGACCCTACGACAAGTTTCGATGAGTTGTATATGGGCGGAACCGACTTGATCGATATTGACGACTATTTTGACACGGCTTAGCCCTGTGGAAGCTTTTTGGGGATCCAGAATGGGAGGTGCTGAAGAAGGAAAAACAAACACCATCCCAGGCTTCTTATGTAGTATAATGGATGCTGGCAATTGGCCGGCTTAATGTTTATCAATAAAAGACTTTTTCACGGTTTCTATTGTCAAGGTCCCAGATCGACTCGATCAGGGCACCCAAATATTATGCCCATCGTTTTGTCATATTAGCTGATACGCTAACGCAGTTGAAGTCTACACAGTAATATGTTTCCGTGTCTTGCAAGCGCGCCTACGTTACGCCAAAAAAAAAAAAAAACGGCAGGCCGACAGGAAATGTACGGCGTGCAGCGAACAGACAGCGAACATCAGAGCATAATGAAGCGCAGTGTCTTGTCAAAGACAAAACAAAAAATCTTGAAAATACCACAAGTACCAAAATGGAGTGCAGCCTTGTATAACACGGAGTCTTTTCTAATTGACAAGCCTGCCCCTGGGCGGCTTCGTGTGTTTAGACATACAAGTAAAAACACCGTTTCTTCGTAAAACTGTCATAATAATCATAGCTATAAAGGAACTCTGTGCTTCTCCGTCCCATACACATGATACGTCAAATGTGGTGGAAATGGCCAAGATGGTTCTCAAAGGGGGGTAAAGGCTGACAGATAAATAATATTCAATAAGGGTCATAGTCACGTCAAAGTCTGACGGGCGTTGGCGCCGTGAGTGTCGTAATGCAGGAAAGTGGTGTCAAGGGCGGAGCACACCCTGTACTGGAAGGGGGGGATGTTGAAGAGAGCGCAGCCGGAGCAGCCGGGGCAGCCGCCGGCGGGTTGGCGGCGGCGGCGGCGGCGGCAGCGGCGGCGGCACGCATCTCGAATCCACGCCGTTTGGTCAACAAGCTCTTGAATGCACCGAGGCACTGCACCAAAGTTTCCTCGTCGTGTGCCGAAAAGCGGTAGTTCTTTTCCTCTGTGATAACTTGGAGACAGTGCTTCTTGGTGCGGCTCAGCGGGTCCCGCTCTATCACGTCGACGATTGCAGACATTGGGAGAATGAGCTGTGCAGCGTACTCGGTTTCGTCCTTGTAGAGAATCAGGTTTCTCGGTCGTAACACGGCCCAGGAGTCTTTCCACTGGCGGACACCGCCCTTGCTTCGCAGGAGCCAAAGCCAGCCTTGCCAAATCACACGATCCGGGTCAGTTTCCAGGTTGGCAAGGCCGCTCGATTGACTCGCGTTCCGAACGTCGGTCTGTGGCCTCTGTGGCTCGCTGATTGGTGGCTTAATAGGTAGCATGGACGATGGCGGCGAGTGAGCTGTCAAGCTGTCGGACGACATGCCCGGAAGTTTGCTCTGTATGTCACCGTCTGAGTAGTCAGAGAGGCCCATGTCGTTACCAGACCAGGCAAGCGACTCAGGTTGACTGTATGGATGCTGTTGCTGCTGCTGCTGCTGCTGCCCTTGTAGTTGCAATTGTGGGTGCTGAGTTGAGAGATGTTGAGATTGGAGTGCTTGTGGTTCCGGAGAGCTCGAAACCATGCGCTCGTGTTCAGCCACGGCGTCTGGGTGGTTGTCCAAAGGGGCCGATTTGTACGGCCTGCAGTTGCTCCCAGTCGCGTGGAAGAGACTGGAAAACCCGTAGGACTGGCGGTGCAAAACGGGGCTTGAGAGGTACATCTCCTCCTCCTCTTCTTCGATGCGGGACTCTACCCGAATGGCCTCGACCCATTCCTGGGCGTCCTTTGCAGAGCTGGCTTGAAAATAGTAGTTCTGAGACGGCGAGAACAGGCCAAACAGATGCTCTCGTTTGTGTTTTGGGTCGCGCAAGAGGGACACGGCCGTCAACTCGGACAAAAAAATTTTGTGCCGCAGCTTGTCTTCCTTGTCCGTTTTGTAAATGGACAAGATGTTTGGGCGAAGAACGAGGAAGATCGAGCGCCATGTCTATACGAAAACGGTATGTTAACCGGTGCGTCTTCCAGGAACACGATCATCCGAGCAACCATCTTGAAGCGCAGCCACCACAAACCTTTGTTTTCTGAGTGCGACGCTGGACATTTCCAGCCTTGATTACACGATCAAACTCAAACGAGCCGTTTTGATTGACGGGCGAGACGTAGGTATCGGGAGCCGGCAGCTGCACGGTCCGCGGTGCAGGTGCCTGCGGTATTGCCATGGCATGCGACGCAGAAGCAGCCATGGCCAGAGCTTGTGGCAGACGCAAGTGCAAAGGAGGAAGCTTCGGATATCAATTTGTGGTGGCGTGGACGGATGGCTCTGTATCTCGATCAAGAGGCAGAGAGAGGCGAAAAAGATGGCCTGGGAACTGGTGTCGAGGCGTCGAGGAACGAGGTGCAGACCGAGTAGGTATCATGAGGGACAACCAAAAAGGGGAGAAGGGGGCCCAGTGCTTCACCACCTTGTTTGGAACTGGATTTGCCCAAGTTTCGCTTGTCAGTGTCGTGAGAGGGAGGAATGCAAATCGTTTGCCACGGGGACCAGATGTGACGAGGCCACGCGACAAACGCTTGTCTGCAAATGTAGAGGAGAGATGCGAAGAGGCAAGACAAAAAAAAGGTTGAGAAGGCAAAGGCTGGACTGTCGTGCCGAGGACAAAAACCAGAGGAAAACAAAAGGGCCATTTGCCTTGATAAATCAGGAGGTTGATAATACGGGGGTGGTTTTAGAAGGCGCAAACAGAAATGCGATGGCTGTCGCGGACAGGTCTGCGATTGGCGGCGGTGGTTGGTCCTTGCCCCAAGCCACGGCGCATCGCAAGTGCGACGTCGACTTTTAGGCCCCCAAAAGCCCCGCCGATTCAACGAAGGCTGTGAAATTACGACGTAATACGGTGCATACGAGTGAGTAACGGCTAACACGCCGTAAAACGGGTGGTGGGACGAAAGGTGGGGTGGCGGTCGGTACAGGCATTATCCACTAAGCTTGATGGTGGTTGCTGACTTTGGCGGACCCTTGCAGCTGTTGCGTAACGACCGCCTTTTACTACTCGTAGCATCTACTTGTACTCAAGAGTTATGTTGGCAACGGAGTAGACGGCAAGTCGCCGAGTAACAAGAAGTCAAGGGGGGGAAGAGACGACAAGTGTGCAGTGCTGTACTTTGGGGCGGCTTTGGGGAGAGAACGCATCGAGATGGTTAGGGTTAATCGTTGAGTCTGGGGTAAATCGTAGGACATTAGTAAACGGTAGGAGGCACGAAAGCCAAGTCGCCACTGCGCGCGCCTACGATAACCTGTTTTGACAAAAGTTTAAAATAGCACCAGGCAGAACAGAACACCGCGTCGCGCTGTGTACAGTTGCCGGCCGGCTTCGTCGGCTCCTGTTTCACCACGGAGCTTCTTGCACCAGCTATCGCCAGCTCTGGGCATCAAACCGGGAGCGTCGCTACGGCGTGGCTGTGCTTCTAGGCCCTACGAAGCATTCTGCTCGTACTCGTACACTCCCAAGGGGGCGCAGATGCAAAGAGAGCGGGAGGGCCAATCAACAAGAGACATATATCAGATGGCGTAAGTCGAGAAACCGTTGGGGCGGGCGGCCTGAAGTGGAACGCTGCGGGACTGTCTCACATCAAACGACACGCCAGCCCGTGCTTCTTTCAGGAACGCTTTGTCGCATGTAGGAATGAGGCAGCCTGTTGATAGGTTTCCGTGTTGTCTTGGGCACGTCCAATGGGGATTTAAAAACGCGAATTTGGCAGCCTGCCAGCTAGGCAACCCCTCTTCAGCCAGAAGCTGTCTTCGGTATCGTGGCCAAGAGTATCGGCTTTCTTGTCTGCTTGGTACAGACTCGATTCTGCGGGCTATAGTTATTATTATTGGGCCTGAGAGATTCAAAACCAAAGTCGTTTTTACAGCCAAACGCTGGTCACGTGGCTAGTACGGGCAGATTCTTGATGTGGAATTTTTAGCTGGAAAAATTAAAGATGCCAACCATCCCAGCAACAAGTTATCCCGAAATACATGTCAGAGTCCAGGATAAAAGCCAGCCTGGGGATGCTTTAGTTGTTGGAAACGGCCTCGATAGCCCCGTACCTCCCAAAGCCAAAGCGTGCGACTTGATCCAAAAAAAGAGAGCTGCTTCCTTTCCCCTGCGCCAACATCATGACGCAAGCGGGGCCAGCCAAACAATGCCGTCGGTGCAGAGTTCAGGAGGCCGTCCACATCGTCCGTTCAGATCCGATCTGCAAGTGAGTCTGAATTCTATGACGCGTCGGGCAGGCTGGCTTCCCCCCCAATCACCCAGCAGAATTTCGTTGCATACCGAAAAACCGTGGCCAACCAATCTACAGGGACTGCTTATGTCAGTTCGTCACGACGAAAACGGTGAAGCGCCTCGAGGTGTTGAACCGTGAAATACGAAACTCGAGCCGTGGCCGTGCAAGCGGCACCGGCGACGGCAGCAACGTCAAGAAGTTCTTATTGGGTCTGTCGTTCGGGCCTTCGTCGTCTGCGCTCATAGACATCTGTGAGCAGATCATCCTCGGCCGACTTTCCAGAGGGCGTGATGCCGCTTTTACTCTACACATTGTGCATGTAGACACGGACTTGGAGCACCAGACATCGCCATCCCCAGCAGAGCAGCGCCTTGCCCGCTGGCGTGAGCGATACCGGCGCTTCACCTTTGAGCGGGTGCCCTTGGCAGAGTCTCTGGCGCTCCCAACGATCGACTGGGATACGCTTCTGCCTGGCGAAGCGGCAAGTGCAGGTTCCACAACAGCCTGCCCATCGTCTTCAGCACAGCTA
Organism: Sporothrix cf. nigrograna; assembly: GCA_019925305.1. Classification (NCBI taxonomy): domain Eukaryota; kingdom Fungi; phylum Ascomycota; class Sordariomycetes; order Ophiostomatales; family Ophiostomataceae; genus Sporothrix; species Sporothrix cf. nigrograna. Next base: position 122,773 of record JADHKR010000045.1, read on the forward strand.
CGCACACTTTTGGCGAGTCTCCCGTCTGCAACATCCCAACTTGATGTGCTGGACCTGCTTGTACGGAGGCTGCTGATATCACGGGTGGTATCTACGGAAGACACGCCGTCATATGATGCCTTGCTCATCGGCTGCAGTACCACCGCTCTAGCAGAGCGAACGCTGGCCGAAACGGCCAAGGGCCGAGGATTTTCATTGCCGTGGCAGATCAACGACGGCCCGGTAAATGACGGGTCAGGACAATATGTCCCTGTGTATTATCCTGTGCGTGAGCTGTTCCGCAAGGAGCTCGTACTCTATTTGAGCGCGGTGTCCAGCCCACTGTCTGCCGAGGGCGGCTTTGTCGTTTCACCGTCATCAACAGCGTCGTCAACGGCTGTCGTCTCGCACAAAGATCTCAGCATCGAAGAGGTCATGGCTCGCTATTTCGCCGTGGTCGAAGCAGACTACCCATCGATTGTTGCCAACGTTGTGCGAACAACGGCCAAACTGGAACGTCACAGTCATGACGGCAATCACAGCCACGACTGCGAGCATGCCGAGAGTGCAGCTATGAGAAGTGGCTGTAGAGTCTGTGGCATGCCACTCGATGAGGCTGGAAACGAAAGATGGATGGGCGAAATTGGCCATCTTGACGGGCCCGACGGCACTGCGTGCCAAAGGGCACCCGGCTTTTGCTATGGGTGCGAACGCTCAATATACGGGTAAACAAGCCAAGGGCAAATTCCGGGCATGACACCCGGTGCAGTTTTGTACACTTTCTTCTTATACCCAAATATACCTTTATCTTGTCTCCCATCTTCTTTCTCTATGTACAATTACACTTGATTCCTGTCTAGGCAACGCACGGCTGTCATGCAACCAAATGCCACACACTCCTCTAGATACTGTCTCTGGCGCAGCCAAGCAAAACGCACCGTAATATGCAAAATGGTGCAGCAGACGAACAAAAATCACCCCGTCGCACTCACCATGCTCCAACGTCTATAACGTTTTCTCCTTTAGAAACCACCGGTTCTCCACCTTGCGCATCAACTTGTTGGTCTGCTCAGCCAGGCTGAGTGTCAGGATTGTATGTGGCAATATACGAGCCAGATGTGGCAGGAAGCCCTTGTAGATGGCCAGGAAGCCCTCCGTGCGAACCGTCTTGGCCAAACAGTCGAAAACGCCCTCGTAAAGGTTGCCGTTCTGGTTGTACATCCGCGACATAATGGTGTCCGGCGGGTGCATGAAAATACAGACAACGAAACCGCTGGCTGTGCTGCTGGCAAGGTGCAGCGCAGGGCCCTCCTTGACGTCCAGATGCCGCTGCAACCGGCGCTTGACGAAAAAGTACGTCGGCAGCTGCACGGAGCTACCGAAGCCCGTCCGGATGCAAGCCGCACCCACGCCACGGTACAGGCCACGCAGGCCTTCGGCGCGGTAAATCTGCCTCATGCCATCCCACGCGTTGCGGTATTCGTGTTGGGTGCCGACGGGGAGCATGGGCGAGAAGCTCTGCAGGCGCGTCTTGACCAGGAAAAAAGGACTGCCAGCTGCGGCACCGATGATACCAGAGCCAGCACCGCAAAACATGTTGACCGGCAGGCTCTGGACGGCGTTGTTGCCGTACAGAACGCCCGTAATGCCCTGGCGCATGGGCTCGTAGAAGCCAAGACGACAGCCATTCAGCAGCACCTGGTAGATGTAGGCGCAGCTGATACCGCGATAGATGCCGCGCAGGCCCTCGTTGCGCACAATGACAGATACGCCGTGCAGCGGGCCCTTGTAGTGGTGCGGCTGGTGGCCCTTGGCCTGCAGTTCACCCTGCAGCTGCATACGGATCTTGACCGTCTCAAAGGGGTGTGTGGCCGTGACGGCGCCGCACGCCGCAATGCCACCGGCAATGAACGCGCTGGTCGGGGGTTAGTACAAGCTCCAGCTCGACCGGAAGCGCGCGGGAAAACCTACCCGGCCGTCGTTGACATGATGCCGTCGATTGTGTTCACGCTCTGGCCAGTCTCGGCAGTTCTTTAGCAGGAGAAATGATGACAAGAAAGCGCAGCCAGAGAACAGACCCCGGGCGCCGACGCAAGACTACCAAACGGCCGTCTTGAATATCAAAGAGCTTCAGGTCCGGGTTCTGTGCGGCCGAATTTTCCGTTGTCGTGAATTACTCGCAAAGCACGGAAAAACGAACCCCAGCGGTTTCGGCGACCCTTCAAGGGGCCGACGGCTTTATGTGGAGGTTTGGTAATAAGCGGCAAAATGTGGGTCTCGCAGCCACAATCCCCAAAGCCAAATTTTTTTTTTTTAAAAAAAAAGCGAGTCCTTTTCGGCTCTGACTTGTCAACCGAACCGGGGCCGTATTAATATCCACCATATTAATCGTAAGCCGCCATGAGATTGATACACAGTACGAGATGTGGGTAGTACAGTACTCGTACGTAGGCGTGATCAAAGACGCGGTTTCGTTGCGTGGCTGGGTGAGGACCACACAAAAATTTACCGTTGCAGCTATGAGGGGGTTGTGCGTAAAGCCGTGCGGTTCTTGCCAGTGCCGGCACGCATACGAGCACTCCGTACTGATACAACATTGGCTAGTAATGTGTCGTAATAATGTGTCGTTCTGCGAAACTCATCCAGTTCGTGGGGACGGATTGTTTAGGTTTAGCTTTTTGTCTGCCGCGGTGAGCTCCCCACCAGAGACCTCTCCACCATTCTGGGCCAATCAATGCAAGCTCCGTCGCGATTTGCGGTCGCGTTATTACCACCTACTCGCAGTGTAGAAGCTGTTTGTGAAGGCGTTCCCGAGCATCTTCTCTCCACGTCCACCAACTGATACTGTGCAGCCTCCCTGAAACCGCACTCGTTCGTGGACCCTTTATTAGCGAGCGCCTAGATTGACTTCGTCCTGAGCTCCATTTCACGCCATCTCGTCTCGTCACTCGCCTCGTCATCTCGCCTCGCCATCCTCTACAGCCTTTTGACAGATCGCCTCCCTGCTAGACGGCGCCGGGCGTTGTCTGCCGCCCTGGGCCGGTGCTGTGCCGATTGCTCCCATGGATATAGATGCCTCGTCGGCCTCTGGAGGGACCGCCCTTGCCGGCGCCTCTCGTGCCTGGCGCGACACAGCAACCGAGTTGAGCTCAATCATTTCAAGTTTTCGGCCGACGAAGCTGTTTGCGCGCGAAACTAAGGACAAATCGCCCGCATACATACTGTCCTTGGACTTTGATGACCCGGGAGAGCTATGCATGACTTCAGAGAGCGATTATACCATCCAGATTTACAACGTGAAGGAAGGACGTCATGACAAGACGCTGGTCAGCAAAAAGTATGGAGCCAAGTTGGCTCGGTTTACACACTGGTCGTCCAGTATCTTGTACGCCAGCACAAAGCAAAACGGTCAGTTTCGGTGCCCTTCTTCTTCAACGCCCACATGCTTATTGCCTCGTTCTTGTCGCCAAGCTGCGTACTGACCCGGCCGCATTGGAACCTAGACGCCATTCGGTATCTTGCCACACACGATAACTCCTTCATCCGATACTTTGAGGGGCACGAGGCCTCTGTCACGTCAATCTCTGTGCATCCTGGCAGCGACAACTTTATTTCCACCAGCAAAGATGGCACCGTGCGCTTGTGGAACGTTGCCAGCAAGCAATGGACAGGGCTACTGTATCTGAACAAGCCGTACCTCTCCGCCTGGGATCCTTCTGGCAACGTGTTTGCGATTGCCTCCCCGTCTGCAGGATCTGTTCTTCTCTACGACCACCGCAACTATACAAAGCCTCCTATTTCTGTTTTCGATGTTGTTGAACAGTGCAGCTCCGTCGACCAGGTGAACCTAGTCCAGGGATGGACGAAGCTCGATTTTTCCAACGACGGCAAACACATCCTCATCGGCACTCGTGGTGTAGGGCACTTCTTGCTAGACGCATTCGACGGAAAGCTGAAGGCGTTTTTACGAAAGTCGGAGGAGCCAACACGCCGGCTGGCGGTCGGCGAAGGCGACGGCTCCCCGGGCACACTGGTTGACCCTACACGCCTCGAGGGTAGCGGTGACTGCTGCTTCACACCTGATGGTCGCTATGTAATAGGCGGCTCCAAACAAAACGTGCTTGTCTGGGATACGCTGGCCACGGTTGGAGGAAACAAGGTGCTGAATCCGGCGTTTGTCCTAGAAGACAAGCGTGAGGGCGCCGTTGTAGCGTTCAATCCTCGCTATAATTTCTTCGCGACTGCAGACCAAGCTCTTGTGTTTTGGCTGCCAGACGCTAATGCCTGAGAGATGTTCTGGATGAACTTGAGACATGATATCCAAGCTGGATAGAGGCAAGTCCAGTTCTAGAATAACCGCTCAGTCGTCCCCCATCCCACAACGCCCCTCGAGAGGCCAGATACCGGCATTCCCATCCTGGAAGTTCCCACCATAGGTTTTCTACAAGATGGATACCTTGATACAGACGTGGGACGTGGTTTGCATTTCTTATTCGCTTACTCGACTGAATACACAAGGCGCATCAATTTCGGCTTTCAAGGGTTTAGGTTTAGGGGAAAGCGGTAATTTAGTCAATTTTGGCAAGGGAGTATTCCTACACATCAACAAAATTTACGATGATGGATGCTGGTTTAAGCATCACATCTAACTTGTAAGCAGCCAGTACAACAACAATATATGTAATGCTGTCGCAAGTTTTTTGATTTTATACATTGCATACTCGCATAACTCTGTATTTAAATATCAGCCCCGCTTTGTCGGGTATCGAGTGAATTAACTAATCACGCTAATTTTGGCTTTTGGTGGGATATCGTAACTAAAACTCGTGAACCTTCATCGACCACAAGGCACATCTACGTCTGCCAACACCTTTGGGCCCCCAACAGCTTGTCACCCTTGAACAAAACTCCCAAGCTCCCTTGCTTTTTTGCCGTCCCGATATTCTCAGGGGCTTTCCGGCGCTTGCGGTCTTCTTGGTGCTTTTTCCTCTCGTTTGCACCGCCTCGCCAGCAATGGCAACCCTGGCGACCAGCCAACAGTGGCTTCACCAAAGTTCACTCCTCTTGGAAGCTCGCCCCCACACCGTACGTCTCTCAAATCCGGATGGGGGGCCCGAAACTACGGAACCTTGAGCGGTGTGCTGACCGTTGGTCTAGACAAAAATCAGTTGCCGATATTCGGTCAAGCCCAAGCCGACGCAGCGGGTTAAGAAAAGTGCCAGCGACGGCGAGACCCTCCCTGATGCACCTTCAAAGCCGTCAGCTGCTCCGGCTGGCCAAAACCCCCGAGCCAAGCTGGTACTCAAAACGGTCGATCCCGCTAGCGGTGTGTGCCTCAAGTATAAAACGACCAAGGCAGCCGAGGTGTCTCGCTTAGTACAGCTTCTGGGCCAGTTGAGTCGTCGGCAAGCAGGACTTGTCGCAGCAGGTGTAACTGCGGCCGAAGAGCAGGAGGACGTGGCCATGGCCGAAGCAGCTGCGGAAGAACCCGTGGCACCAGCAGCATCCTCGCCAACCCCAGCACCGGCAGCAGCACAGCAACAACAAGGTGGCGCAGGCGGAGGCAAAGGCAAGAAGAAAAAGGGCAAGCGGTAAAACAGCCAGGACGAGAGTTTTGTTTTACAGGAAATATACTGGCAACTTTGAAGTAATATCATGGAGCGTATGGAGAATGCCGTACACCCGAACCCATCGAACCATGGTATTTATGGTTCGTAGGATATTCCTGTTAAACGTCTGCAAACCAAGAGCTACTAGCCTGCTGCTTTTTAAATGGATCACATCCAGTATACCAGGCCCACGTAGTAATTCAAAAGCGGATGGTTTAATTCAGAGCTGGTATATATTACCATGCGTAATTTATTTTTGAACCGTCATAGAAACAAGTAGAAACATAAAACATGAGTCAGGCCAGAATATATACAAGGCAGGCACAGAAATAGGCCCGACCATCCCAGTACGCCACTATAGAACAAGAGTTGAGAGTCGAGAGCAGTGACACACACAAAACAACCTCTGCTCTTCGAAAAAGCAAGATACCTAACCAAACAAAGGGAATAAAATGCAAGAGAATGCCTCTCCCGTGGGTATGAAGTTATGTACGGAGAAACAGGGAATGCAGAGTGATAATGAAAGCAGTGGAGAAGAGACACCATGGCGACACGGTTAGAACTCATCGTCAAAGGTGAAGTCTCCGCTGCCGGTGTTGTCAGACTCGGCATCGGCATCCTTCTTTGCCGTGCTGGCCATGACACCAGCCTTCTGGTATTCCCCGACACGCTTCTCGAAGAAGTTGGTTTTGCCGCCAAGGGAGATGTTCTCCATGAAGTCAAAGGGGTTGGTGGAGCGGTACACCTTCTCATTACCAAGGGCAACCAGAAGACGGTCAGCGACAAACTCAATGTACTGCTTCATGAGATTGGAGTTCATGCCGAGCAGGGCACACGGCAGAGCCTCGGTCAGGAACTCCTGCTCAATCTTGACGGCGTCAACAATGATGTCCTCGATGATCTTCTTGCTGGGGCGGTTCTTGAGGTGAGAGAATAGAAGGCAGGCGAAGTCGGTGTGCAGGCCCTCGTCACGAGAAATCAGCTCGTTGGAGAAGGTCAAGCCGGGCATCAGGCCACGCTTCTTCAACCAGAAGATGGAAGAGAAGGCACCGCTGAAGAAAATGCCCTCGACGGCGGCAAAGGCAACAAGGCGCTGGGCGAACGTTGACTGCTCGTCACTGATCCACCGCAGGGCCCAATCGGCCTTTTTGCGAATGCAGGGAACTATACTGTCAGAAAGATGAAGACTCGTCGAGTAAGGGTGGTTGAAAGTATGAAGAGTACACATACTGGTATCAATAGCGTTGAAGAGGTAGGTACGGCGGGTAGGGTCCTTGATGTATGTGTCGATCAGGAGGGAGTAGGTCTCAGAGTGGATGTTCTCCATCATGATCTGGAAGCCGTAGAAGCAGCGAGCCTCTGGGACCTGGACCTCGGCGCTGAAACGCTCCACAAGGTTCTCGTTGACAATGCCATCGGACGCAGCAAAGAAAGCCAGAATGTGAGAAATGAAGTACTGCTCGTCCTTGTTCAGGCGGTTGTTCCAGTCATGGAGATCCTTGGACAGGTCAATCTCCTCGGCAGTCCAGAAAGACGCCTCAGCCTTCTTGTACATTTGCCAGATCTAATGCGTGTTAGATCGTGGACATAATGAGGCAGATGCCTCGTGATGCATCACTTTACGCGTCGAGGCCCACCGCGACGCGTGACGCGTAAAGAGGCGGGCAACAGCGGCATAAACTCACCTCATGGTACTTTATGGGGAACAGAACAAAGCGCTGGGGGTTCTCCTGCAGGAGGGGCTCATCGGCCTCTGACGCCTTGATAATGGCAGCCGCCGACTTCTTCTCGGCCGTCTTGACTTCCTCCTCCTTCTTCACGAGATCCTTGGCCTTGGTGTCATCGGCCAGGATGTTCTCCTTGTTGGCGTCGCCGAAATCGAGCTTCTTGACGGGGGACTCAATCTTGAAAGATTCGATCGCAGAGGCCGCCTGTGAAGAGGCACCGTTAGCAATGGACAGAGTGCGAGGAAATACTGGATCGAAACATACAGCCTTGGAGGGAGTGACGGTGGTGGCCATTGTGCAGTGATGGGATCGGAGGGATTGGAAGCGAGAATGGACAAGAAGCGGATGCAATTCTGAAAGGATGCAAGCTGTCACTGTGTGTTAAAGAGAGAAAAGAGTGATGATGAGAGAAGAAGAACGCGTCTGAAAACAAAGGAAAAGAAAAACAAGAACGAAGGCGAAAAAATAGGCTGGCGCCGGATTGTTTAAGTAGACCAGCGAGAAACCGTCCAACGCCAAGTCACATGGCGGGCTAGCGCCGAAATACTGGGGGAAGGCGAGACGCGACGCGTCTTGTTGGTGATGTTCACGGTGCACTGACCGCGAACCTGCCTCCCAATTAACCTCGTTTTTGTTGTGAGCTGAGGTCCCACAGCCCACTCACATCCGCCTCGCATTCCCCCACTTTTTTGTTTAACCGCTTTTGTCGCCTCGTAGACGCGCTTTTGACGACTGAACCTTTGTTACGATCGTCTCGGCCTGTAGACGCCTTGTAGCCAGACGGTCTGTCTCTGGACATGGCCTCTGAGTTGGAGCTTCAAACGAGCACAAAGAACATAATACACAAGAATTGGCGGAACGAGGGCGGTCGTGTTGCAAAGGGACGGGAAACGCGTAAAGTGTTTGGCGCAGCTCAGGGACGATCCACAGCAGCCAGGGCCCAGCAAGCATGCCATTAAGAAAAATCGAATGTCTGCGACGTATAGTAACGGCGTACACATGCGAATATCGGCGTGCCCTGGCCAGCTCAGTACTTCCTCACCAAGACCGAAAACACCGAGATCGGTATAGGACCACGCGGTTAAATCCAAGATTCTGCAGTGCGTGAACGAGGTACGAAGACGAACTCATGTTCCGATAACTACTGCCATGAAGCCTGCACCCCACTCGTGTTTTAACTGGGCTTCTACTTCACACAAACACGCTTGGACGTGCCAGTGTGCTTGAGTGGCTCTCTCCCTGCCATGGCCCGTGTGGTCCATGCTCCGTATTACGCGTTTTCTGAGCCAGCAATTCCACAATATTCATACTGTCGTGTGCTGGAAATAGACCCCTTCGGTGTCTACTCGGCGAAGGATGGGCGTCTAGCCAGGGCGAGGCAAAGATATGGAATACAAAAAGTACGGAGCAAATTAGAAAAATTCACACAAGGCGAGACGCGTCAAAAATGGAACGTGTCGATCTAATCTAATCTTTCGTCGCCTCGGCGTCTCCCCAACGAGTCTTGGCTTTCAACTGCTCTTTTGCTGCCTAATGATTTCATAAGGTATTAGCAACAGCTCCTTAGACGGGTGGGTATACGCAGAGACTCTCCAAAAGCATGAGGCTCGAGGTGTCTTATAATGGGCGCATGGAACTGCTTTGAGATTGATTGCTTATATATCCGCTAATCTACGACTCGGCGTGAAACAAATATACTCTACGTACAGTACTCCGTAGTTCTTGAATATTACAAACGTTTTGTCCTACTTTCCAAACAGGCCCAGTTCCACGAAACGCCCAAGATGCATGTTTAAATATGGCAATATAAAATATGACGCAGCCATGTGGTGGCCGTGCCTTATTCGAGAGGATCCAAGCTTATCCGACTCAGGATTGTCCAATTCCCGCCTCTTTATGAACAAAAGGGTTCAACAACGCTCGGGTTGCCTCTTCCCTCATTGAATGGCTCGCGAGTTGCCGTGTTCGACATCGGCAACGCCCATCTCGTGACCGCCAAGTCTCTCTTGCGCAGTCCCCCCTCCAGCAGTCCATGACGACCAGAAGTTTTTCTTCGGGAGAGGCTCGTCGTTGCGCATGCCGGCCTGGCCGCCTGTGATGGTCGGGCGTTCGTCTTGTGCAGGCCGGTTTCCTTGTTCCTTGTCTTCACGAGCACGTTTCTCTGCCTCGGCTTTCTTGATGAGGTACTCTTCGAGGAGCCAGGCGTTGCGCGTGTTTGCGCGGAAGATGGCGTCGGCAACATCGCCGACAAAGGGCACAAGGCCAATGCCAAAGTCAAGCAGAATGTTAAAGTACATGCGGTATTGGAGCGATGGCGGGAGGCCGCCGTCGATGCGCGCGCATGACTTGACAACACTCCAAGCGAGGAGGAGATCGATGGCGTCACCAAGGCTAGATGGGAAAATAAAATATCAGTGTCCAGCTCATTCACAACGTGATTCTTCGCGCTGCGATGCGTGCGGTCGGTGTTAAGAAAAATGACGTCACCGGGTAGAATTGGGCACACTCACATTGGGATTATACCAATAATACTGCTCCAGCCGAACCGGATGCCGCAGCAATTGAATAGCGACATGTCCAGGCGGAACGCCTGTCGCCGCACTTTTTTCAGCACCTTGCCGTCGTTTTGTGACAGGATGCCGGGAATGCCCTTCTTCTGCTTCTTGACACGGCCCGTGGGCCGGCCGTCGCGGCCATAGACAGGGACTTCCTCGTAGTAGGGGTCCTAGAGGTGTCGGTAACTGTATTACTTCGGGATGGCGACTGCTGATTGCTGCGGAGGAACGGGGCTTTGCTGCGGAGGAACGGGGCTTACCTTGGAATTGATGTTTTTCTTCGCGGTGTCCCTCAGGACGCGCTTCGCGACCATTTCAAAAAGCTGGGCCGACATGGCTGCTGCGTATCGTGTTGGACCCCAAATTGAGAATTGAGGGAAACCGCTGTCAAATTGTGCTGGGTGCCGAAAAAAAGCACGATGGCGACGTCGCGTCTATTTATCGCTCCCAGGTCGAAAAAAGTGGTTACTGTTTTCGGCTTCGTTTGCGCAAAGAAAAGGCTGTCTCCACTGGATCCTGCCAGATGCGTAATGGACGCGGCCACAGCAGGGCTGGATTGGTGGGCGGTTGTTGTTGTTGGTTTCAGAAAGCGCCGCGCAGAAGAGACGTCAGCGTAAGACCGCCGTTGGTTGTCGGATGATAGGAGACCAAAAAAGGTATGAAAGGGGTGGATAGAAATAAGAGAGAAAGGATGAAAAAGGGGCAGCTCCGGACGGTCGATCGTGCACTTTATAACGAACACTCTGTGACGACAGTAGGACATGGGAGGCCTATGTAGACTCAGCTGTACCCTGACGTAACGACCGACCTGGGCGAAACCACGCTAATACGAATAAAGTGGCTGGACCCAAGACCTGTTCAACCAAGTCACGTGCATATATCCTCAGCCGGGCGCATTATTGCGTAGAACTTTGCGCCTACTTTCTTTGCAATTGTAAAAGTCGGACAGATTCGAACCAGGCGCATCTACGTCGTACGTAACATGGTATCAACGTCTTGTCTTGTTTGCGCAGGCCGAACGCAACGGTAACTAACCTTTTGGCCAGTTTTGTCCCTGGCCGCTAACGCAATCACCCAGCCTTCCCACCAGGCGGCTGTGGATCAACAACCGGCACCCCACGTATTGAGCTTGTCCACGTCAAGTGCGCCCCAGTCTTTTTGCCTCTTACCTAATTCTTCCACGTCCGATTGTTGCGCCGCCCAGCCCTTTTTGACTCCCAACCTGCAACCCAACACGACCGCATCTGCGTGTTCTTGCGCTCCCCAATCGCAGCGCCCGACATAGGACTGTCGTGATAGGTGCCGCATGCTGCTCACCTGCGAACCCCTCCCATCCGGCCGCCGACGATAATTGTTCAGCATCCAAACCTGCGGCGACGAGCATTCACCTCGACGGTATCTGTCGCGTTTTCGCATCTCCCCAGCGCTTACGATCTTGCTCTGTCTGATAGACGACGAGTACCGCGGTGGCCCGTCTCATCACGTTTGGTTTTTTGTCACTGCGCACGCGTCCGTTCCGGCGACTGCCCGCGCATTTTCTCGCCGTCTCCTTTGCGAACTGCCCCCCCCCCCCCTCCCCCCTTCCACCGCGACAAGCATAAGCGCATAAGACCGGAGTAGTCCTGTCTCTCGTGGATTTGCTTTTTTCTTTCTGAGAGCCGCCTGTTGCTCTATTTTCTCGCTGTGAGAGAAGTACGGCTATTCGGCCCTCGTTTACGGCACCGTTTTCCTCACAAAGGACATGCTGTTGTTATCTCGCCAACATGGCTGCACAAAAGATGACACTGGAAGACTGTAGGTTGGCCTGCCCCAAACTTGCTCGTTTCTAAGCTTGCGCGGCTAACGCGTCCCAGGGCTGGACGACCTGTGCGTCCGCTTTATCATCAACCTACCTCAGGCCGACCTGACCTCCATGGCGCGGATATGTTTCCAAGTCGAAGAAGCCCATTGGTTTTACGATGACTTTATCCGTCCACTCGACCGCTCCCTCCCTCCCATGACCCTGCGCACCTTTTGCCTCGCCATATTCAAACGATGCCCGCTTCTGGCGCCATTCCCTATCGAGAACCATGTGCTGGCCTTTGAAGAGTTTCTAAAGTACAAGACGAGCATTCCTGTACGCGGCGCCATCTTGCTCAACGAGGCCATGGACATGGCTCTACTTGTCAAGGGCTGGAAAAAGGGTGCCAACTGGAGTTTTCCCAAGGGCAAGATCAACATGAACGAGGACGACCTGGACTGTGCGGTCCGTGAGGTAGACGAGGAAACAGGCTTTGATATCCGCGCCGCCGGGCTCGTCCCCCCTCCAGAAGATGTCAAGTACATCGAGTCCACATTTCGCGACCAGCAAATACGGCTGTATGTGTTCCGAAACGTGCCCATGGATACGCACTTTGAACCAAAGACTCGCAAGGAGATTGGCGGCATCCAGTGGTACAAGATCGAGGACCTCCCCAGCTACCGGAAAAAAGTCAACCCTGCCAACGGCACCCACGGCAACGAGACCGATGATGCAGGGCATGCAAACGCCAATAAATTCTACATGGTGGCTCAGTTCATGGGGCAATTGAAGAAGTGGATTGCGCAGCAACGCAAGAAAGACGCCATCCGTTCCGGCAAAGAGTACCTTGCACCGCAAGTGTCTCTCGCCGAAGATGTGTACACAGAGGACGAAGGGAACGCACTGCCTGAGCCTGTGCAAAACGCCGCCATTGGCGCTAGCGACCCGAACCACATCTTGGCGGATGCATCCCATGCGTTGCGCCAGATGCTTCAAGTGCCCCCTCAGCCTTCGGGCCAGGCCGATGCAACTGCCAGCCCGGCCGGCTTTCCAGACCCGGACCAAAACAGAGCCGACGCCCTCCTTGCTGTGCTGCGACAAGGAGGCAACAGTCCTTCCTTTCAGCAACCAAACTCTGCGCCGGCATCAGTGGTCAATCCGGGCCTGTCTCTCAACCACCTCCTCGCCCGGGTGTCCCAGCCCCATACCCCACAGTCACCTCAAAGCCAGCAATATCCTCAGCAGCAACCTCTTTATCCACAACAGCAGCAACAGCAGCCGCCACCTCCACATGCCTTGCAATACCAGCAACAGCAACCGCCGACGTTTCCTCAGCCAGAACAACAAGCCGGACCACTGCCGGGCCAACCCTCTCCGGGATATGGCCGATACGGTGCTCTTCATCCTAACCCACAGCATCCGCAACAACAGCCGGCCTTTGGACAGCAGCAGGCATACGAGAAAGCACAGCTTGCATTGCAAAACCAGCATCTACAGCAGCGGTTTCAGCTGCAGCAGAATCCACCGGGACAACAGCAGATGCCGGCCCATCAAGTGAATCCGTTTGCTCCAAATCCCCAGGGCCCACCGCCTCCTCCCTACACGGCGAACGGCAGCGATCCTCAAGCTCAGGCTCATGCCCAGGCGCAGGCGGCAGCCGCAGCATTTCGAACCCAGCAACGCCAACCCCCCTCGGTACCTCTTCTTCATCCTCAACCGCTGCCACCTACTGTCCAAAAGGCACTTTTTGCTAGAGACCTTCTTGTGTCGCCAGACGCTGCTGGCCACCAAAACAATATGATGATGCCTCCCCCGCCGCCACTTCCCGTGCATTACCGGAGTCAACAACCACCATTGAGCACCCATGCAGCGGCCCTTTTGAGTGCCTTTAAAAGAGACGGTGATGATCGCCGTCAATACGCTGGCGTTCCTCGCGTGGAGGCTGGTGCTGCCAACTGGCCCCAGCAAACATCTCAGCAGTCATCCCAACAGCCATCTCAACAGCCGCAGCAGCCGCAGCAGCCTCAGCAACCACGCTTTGTCTCCCACGATGCCCCTTCGAAGCCGGCCCAACTGCCTCAACAGCCACACTCTTTCGATTCATTTTCTCACGGCCACCAACTCCACGGTGCGCGCCCTCAGCCCGGACCGCAGCAGCCACACGGCACTCTTCAGGCCGGGCCTAGCTCTCAGCATTATCCTGCGCAGCCTCTACCAAACCTAGCCAGTAATGCTACCAACAACGCTTTAGATACTTTTGTTACATCAAATGCCCCTGCGTCAGCAAACAACGTGCTTCTAGGGCGAAGCGTAAAGCATTCGGATCAGCACCTCAATGCTTTACTTGGGATGTTCAAGCAAACCACTGCCCCGCCTACGCAACCCACGGCGCCAGTCTATAACCCGGCAGCTGCGTCCGCTGCTGCTTCCCCCTCGATCCCACCGCATCATGCTTCACTGGCCCACGATGCGAGGCCAATGCCAGATGCCGGTGGCCCACAAGGAGTCGCAACTCAGCGCACTGTGTATTCGGCGACAACGCTCTCCACCAACAAAAACAGCCATGGACATAGCCAAGGACAGCCTGTTGAGGCGGCCGCACCTTCGAATGGCGAGCCTGTTGAGATGAATGCGCAGCTAAATCTTCCTTTTGGTGCCCTGTCGCTTCTTACGCGGCCCAGGGACCAGGACAGCAATTATTCTGGCAACGTCAATGCTGCGGCGGCAAATGCAAACGCAAGCCTGAGCTCGGGCAGACTTCAGCCACACCCATCCACGTTCGCTGTGCCTATTGCTGAGCTACCCGCCGGAACGGCAGAGCTCCGGAAACCATCAAGCATCCCTCAGCAGCTGAATCAACAGTTGTCTTCCGGACGCCAGCAGCTGGACAGCCCCGAAGATCGGCGGCCCTCGACACGAAGCTCGCAGCAGTACGGCAACACCACCAGCACCAATTTGTCGCCGCACGGCACAGGCGTCCGGCGTCCTAGTTACGCGTCGTCGTCATCGACTGCACCAGCGGACGGCACTCCATTTTCACAGGGGGGTGTCCAACAACAGTCACCGCTTCACGGCGTGCCTCCAAGTGCAACAGGCGGTGTCATGAGACCCGAGAATAGCTCTGAACACAAGCAAAAGCTGCTGTCCCTGTTTAGCAAGCAACCACAATTGTCCCCTACGGGCCTGGCTGCCACAGGCATGCATCCCCTTCCCCCACACCCGCCACCCCATGCACAGCAGCTTAGTCACTCGCGAAACGAACCCGGCAGCTCACGTGGAAGCATGGAGCGTTCCGCATTCGCTCACGGGGGTCATGGGATGGCCTCGGACACGTTGACTACTGCTCCTGCAGATGGCATACTGGCTGGCACTCCGAGGCGTGGTAGCCAGACCCCCATCTCGCCTGCAAACCGCAATTTTTTGCTGGGTTATCTAGCATCCATGTCCGGGGCGCAATGATGGAGGATGTAGTAGGTGAGGGTCTGCTGGGGAGAGGTTTCCTAGTGACTTGCTGGCTTTGGCTTTGCTGTCTTGTTCGCGCAGTATGTAAGTGGGTGCCGTGTCTTTTTAGTTCTCCTTTGTTTCTGTTGTCGCTCTGCCAACTTTTTTCACGCGTCGACTTGTAGTTTAGAAAGTTTGGCCTATGCTTTTGGTTCCGTGCGATCCCGCATATCCTGTTCTGTCTAGCCTTTTTGTCCGCCTCATGACCTCTCTCACATTTGACTATGAAATCAATAAATGGCCAAAGGTGGCCTTTTTGGTCGTTGTATTAAAACCGATATGAGGATTGTTAGTTTTTTGGCGTTTTGATGTCGATGGCCCTGCGCCTTTTGAAATTGTATGTGGAGCGAGAAAGATACGTTGCTTCAGAACAAATATTGTGTCTCGATTAATAGTTGAGACGCCACGGACAATCATAGGAAACTGATGGTATCATTGAATGACAAATACGAGTGAACCCTCCAACGCCCCCATATGCTTCAGCCCTGCCTTTCCTTCCTAATAACCCTCCTTCTCAAAAGCATCGTTCAGGTAGCCTACAAAACTCTCTCGTATCCGGGCACCAGTGAACTGCCCACCAGCATTCTCCAGTCCAATTCCGCCTCTGTTTAGTCCCATAAAGGCCCTCCGAAGCCGCTGCAGCTGGGCCAGGCCAACCGTCTTGCCGGGCAACTCAACCATGAGATTCTCGTTGCCAGCTGCAGTCGGCTTGCCCCCGTCGCCCCTCCGAATGTGCACTTCGTTACTGCTTCTGGCCGGCTCTTTTTGTGCATCCAGGATGTGCTTCACAACGTCCTGCGTCTCGCGGTCCAGCACATACAGAAAGTTGCCTCCGCAATCGTTGCCCCGTTGCACGGTCACCTGGTTCGGCCGCACCTCTTTTCGGCCCTCTCCTGCCACGGCATCCCACAGCTTGTCAAAAACGGCACGTGTCTGCGCCTCGTCGTCGTCCCATGTAAGCGCAAAGAGCGGACTGTCCCAGCGTGTCATGGGGTTGGGCTCCTCGTAACGGAAGACGAGATTGTCCCAGTTTGGGACAGAGTAGGCCTCCCCGCTTCCCTCTCCGCTCTTGAGACGCGATTCGTTGACGGCTCGGGCCTGGTCGACGCTGCAGCCAATCTGAAGCACGGCGCTCGGTGTGCGGAAGTTTTTGGCCTCGCAGGCCAGCTGGTACCTCCATCCCTTGATGTAGTTGAGCCCGTCGAGTATGATGAGATCGCGCGGGGACAGCACACGCTTCACGGCGCCGTAAATGGCTGCACGTGCATCCTTTTCGGAGGCATTGGCTGAGCGAGTGTGAGCCGGAAGAACCGACAGGTCGTAGACGGACCGGGAGATGGAGAGGGAGTCGTCGGAGATGAGGTGCAGGCGGTACCCTTGTGGAGTGGCGCCTGCGGGTGTGCTGTCTGTTCCGTCTGTGCCATTGCTCGCTTCTGCCGCGATGCGCTCGGCGAGGTAGTCGTAGAGCTGTTTTGCGCGCGTTGACTTGCCGGACGTTGGCAGACCAGAGAGAATGATGAGCTGGGAATAGTTAGTCGGCCAGACTGGTCCAAAACACGAATGTGCCTGTAGAGGGGACACGAATTACCGGCATGACCAAATTGCTTGTGGGTTGCGACACGACGATATGGGTGCTGGCGCGCTGTCTGGGGGTTGAAGAAGTCTCGGCTGCGGATCACGACAAAACGAGGTACGGCCCCACTATTCGATCACAAGCCGCCACGCTCGAAGCAACGGCTGTTGGAGGGGTCATCCCGATGGTCTTTCTCTTGTGATGCTGCACCGTCTTTGAAAAGTTTGTGGTTTAAAAACACTTTTTCTCTTTTTGTGTGGTTGCAGTTTTTTTTGGGGAGAAAAAATGAATATAAAAGGAGAACAGTAAGGTGTGACCAGTTAAAAGGGTCTGAAGGCTACGCAGACATTAGACAGGATGAGTTATTCTTGTCCAAGCTGCGTCTTGTGCGTGTTTGGTATTATTGCCAGACTAGAGCTATCTTCTCTATGCATCTATACAAAAAAAAGTCTATATGAGGCAACAGAGAAAAAAAGGAAAAAAAAAAACGCTCGACGCCAGGCAAATGCCATCCAAGGAAACAAAAAAAGGTATTGGCTCTTTTCTTCACGCAGTCTGTCCTACCCCTTTAGTCTCTGTCCACTACAATGTGTGTGTACTGGCCACGGTCCGAGTTTCTGCGAGAGTGTCTGCGAGAGCGGTCTCGGGAATGGGCATGGTTTTCCGAGCTGTTGCGCCGGTGCCTGTGCCCATGGCCATATCCAGGACCTGGCCCCCGTCCGTACCTGTATTCCTGATCGTGCCCGTAGGTGTTGCGTGAGGCCGGCCGCCGGCCATTTCCGTGCAATGAGCGTCGACCACTGGTGCTGCGTGTCAGCCGGTGGCCTGACTGGGCCCCGGAGCTGCTTCTCGAGTGACGATGGTACTGAGTCGTGTTATTGTTGTTGTCGTAAGCCACCCCCCCTCTCGATCCCTGTCTCGGTGAGCTCGCGGGGCCGATTGACCGTCACGCCGAATCGCCCTGCTGGGCCTTGGGGTAGTCATACTGGCTGCTGGCCTGCGGGTAGGCACGCAGGGGCAGGCCGTTGCTGTCTAGGTTGTTCACGGCGCGCGTGGGGTCCAGGAGCGAGCCGCGCTCGTTGTGAGGGACATAGGGAAGGGTCAGGCCGACAGCCTCCGAGACGATGACGGTGACGATTTCCATGACTGTGCACATGCCGAGCACATAATAGCCGGCGTCGGCGCTGCCGCCAAACTGGCGAAAGTTGGAGTTTGATGTGTCGAATGCGGCCAGGATCGAGTACAAGAGGCGCACAAACACAAACGGCAAGGCGACAAAGACAGACAGGAGCAGGCGCTTCTCGCCATCGGGAACGCG
Source organism: Sporothrix cf. nigrograna (assembly GCA_019925305.1). Classification (NCBI taxonomy): domain Eukaryota; kingdom Fungi; phylum Ascomycota; class Sordariomycetes; order Ophiostomatales; family Ophiostomataceae; genus Sporothrix; species Sporothrix cf. nigrograna. Next base: position 140,815 of record JADHKR010000045.1, read on the forward strand.
GCCGAGCTTCGAGGACAGGACCAACGCCGACAGAACAAGCAGGGCGTAGCCGACAATGATGAGTGCGATGCCGGCTTTGGTCTCGGACGGCACGGAATAGTCGATGGGATCGCCGCTGGTGAGATCGTCAGCGACCTGGTTGCCCATGTCGACGCCACCGACAATGGACAGGACCAGGCCGACAACGACGATCAGCTGCAGCAGGCGGAGGGTGCGAGCGTTGGGCAAGGACGGCCTGTGGTTGTTGGGCAGAGAGACGTAGGTGCGCGTGACAAGGCCAAGAAGCACGAGGACCAGAGGCGACAGGCCAATGTTCTGCAGGGTCTGGGCGCCAATGGCGAGGCCCGTGTTGGTGGGCGAGCTGATGGTGGCAAGCTCCAAGCTGGCACCGATGATGCGCATCAGCGAGAGGACCACCAGGTAGAACCAGCCGGCGCTGCGGCGGAAGCCATGACGGTAGGAAAGAATGCTGGCGACAACAAGAGAGGGAGAGAAAAAGACGAGCTGCAAGATCGAAATCTTGTTGTAGATGGAGAGAGTCATGGCGGCGGGACGAGCACGCCGCGTCGAGACGGAGAGATGCAACCTCAAGCGAGAGACCGAGCTGCACTGGTGACTTGGTTATAGCAAACCAACGAGATGGATGAAGCCAAGATGTTTCTCTTTCTGATGTGCTGGGCGAGGAGACAGACACAAGACTGGCTAGGAGCAGGCCCTTTGATTTATACCTGAGCTCCTCGACCTCGTCCTCGTCGTCCCCCCCCTCTCTCCCTCTGTCTTCTGGCACCCGTCAGTGTCGCAGCTGTTTACACGCAGCCGATCAACTGGACCCTGTATTATTACTCCAGATGCTCCGTATGACAACAGCCTTGCGTGGTGGGTTTTGTGGTGCCGAGCCCGCACACGCCGATCCCCGAGCGCAGCCAATCCGCATGAACAACACGGCGCCAGGGCTAGAAAAGCAGACACCAAACCCTTTTGGGTCCGAATGGGCGAGCGACGACGAACGCCCGCCAGGCTGCCGTGTTTGTGTGGCTGAAGCAGGCTGTTACAAAAACAGGCCGAATCTGCGAATGTTGGATATCGTAATGGAGGGCGCAGCGATGCTGTGCGTCGCACCGATGCACACGTTCCTTGCCCTCCGAAGTGACAACGAACGTCCGGTTGCGCCCATTGCGCCGGCGCTTGGAGCATCGTGAAATACGAGTAGAGCACTGCGGTTATGAAGCGGCCGCGGTCCGACAACGAGAGAACTGCGCACAATGCGGGATGCCAACGACGCATACAGGCAGAGTCGTCGCTCCAAAGCCGATCACCAGGCACGCCATGGCAACGCGGCGTCAAGAAGACGCGGCATCGAGGCTGACCTTGGACATGGCACGACGGCCGATGGAATGGCGCAGCGGCAGTTTGGCGGAAGCGAGTGCGAAAAGGCTGACATTGCCACGGCGCAATTAGCCAGCTGGAAGAACGATGCGACAACAAGACTGGGGATCTTTTCCGAATGCGAATCGATTGCGCGAAAAGAGCCAGCGCAACCTCGCGAATGCTGTCACGTGGGCTCCCGAGTGCGAATGCGAGGTTTCGGGAAGATCATTGGCGGCCGTGATGCGGCCCGTCTTTTCAACTAAACGCCGATGCTGCTCTGCAGTGGCTGTGTTGTGGCAACAGCCCGCAGCGCAGACGCGTGGTTGCTCCTTCCCGCTGGGCCTCGTTCTTTCCCTCCGGCCACATGCCGTCTCATCTTCAGGCAGCAACGGCAGCAAAATGCAACTTGTTGCTTCCTTTTGGTACACTGTGACGATGCCGTCCCGCCCTTTCCGTAACGGGTGCCATCTGTCGCCCCTCTTTTTTTCTTTCCCTCTCTCCCTTCTCTCGCTCCTTGTATCTGAATGTCGATGCTCTCGATGCGCTACAGCAATACACCCGACTCGCTTTGTCGTTCTTCCATTTACGCCTGAATCAACGTCTGAACCAAGCCCTTGATGTGCCATTTTCCCAACATGCCACTGAAACTGAATATTAGCTGCACGCTCCCTTTTCTCTGAACACCGCCTTCAGATTTAAGCTTCTTCTGTGCGTCTTGGCGGACACTTCCCTGCCGTTACATTGGCTCTGACGGCGGCACATCATTGGCCTCGCACAGATATCCCGATTGGGAAAAGAGCTCAGCGGCCAATCAACATGCGTGCCACGGGAGGCTCTCGTCGTGCCAAGTGCCCTGGTATCCAGTTCTTTTCGACGGCGCGACGACATTTTCGGCTTCGCGCTGCCAGGAGTCGGTGCTGGCCGTTGCGCCCCTCTCTGCCCTGTCTCCTGATCGGGCTCAAGACCATTCCCTGCAGGTCCAGATGGCGAAGCAGAGAGCGTGCTAATATGTACGAGTACATATGCAGCGCGGCCCCTTCTGGTGGCCCAAACGAACGACACTGTTCTGGACAGAAACTGGCGCATTGGCGCCGCAGCATTGTCTTCTCCAGAGTGTCTGTGGCAGTGCTTCGCCATTGCGATGCTTTCTTTCCGCTGGGCCCTTCCCCCTCTTTGGTCTTCTCTTCTTGCTGCTCAGCCTCTGGTGCCGGACGCACCAGCCAACGACCAGACGCTGCTTCGGATACCGACGAATCGTTGTCTGCTATTTCTCTCCAGTTGCTCGGCTTACTCTAGAACCCGCGCCAAGGCCGGGTCTCTATGGACTCTCAGCCGAAGCATCATCAACCAACGCAGCCAAGGCACTCAGCCCTATCGTGTCTCCCTTGCCATCACGCCAGTGAAGCATTTCCGCGCATGTTTGGACTGATATCTGATAAAGGGAGTACAAAGAACGATTCTAAGCCGGCTCAGACGAGTAAAAACAAAAGGAGCTGGGCGAACCACGCCAATTCAATCTCTTGGTTGACACCGCCCTCGACGTGTCTCGTAAAGCCACTCACAGCTGCGGCGGACTGCGCGGCCTATGTTGTGTGTGGTGGATGTCTTGCCATTTCATTCTCTTGCTTCTTCCCGTGTCTCAAAGACAGCGTGCCATATGAACCGCATGCCCCGTCAGATTTTGATTTCCAGTCTTGCCGGTCTCGTTCCTTACACTGGCACCAGACCCAGGAACCGCCATCATCTCTCAACAGCACCGTCTCGGCGGCATCAGCAACTTGCACCGACCTCGGCCACACATATATACACGCGGAGGTCCCGCCACCCTTTGGCGACGGCCTTTCTCAGAGACCATCTTCCTACGTCCTCGACGGCTGGCTGGAAGAAAGCTGTGAGGGCAAATAGGGGCAACACGCAGAAAAAAAAACACCCCCCAAAAAAGGAAAACAGCAGCAACCCCATCTATATCGAGCCGCACACCGACGAACTGCAGAAAACCCAACGCGGGAGCACCCTTGGGCTTGCCTTGCGTGTACGTGCCCGCCGACTCCTTTTGCTATGAGCCACGGCACAATCCGAAAGCACACTGCTCCCGGCCTGCTTGATCTTGCTCTGTGATTTCGGCAAATTAGACGTGCAGCTTTCTTCGCTAGCCTCTCGAGGCACCATCCAGGCACCTCTAAGAGGACCACACAACAAAGACTCAAGTATCTTACCAGGTATCTGGCAGACACACTACCAACCCACGCCACATCCCGCAAACCCGCAAATTTCCTGAACGGTCGAAACTAAACACTCTCCTTTTTACTTCCTCCCTTGGACAACGCCTGCCTGGCCTTGACCCAGAGCGCCTGTTTGTCAATATCCAAAGCACTCTTCGCCTGCCCCCGCTCGCATCTTTCAACATGGTGTATTGCGGCCCTCCGTCAAAAGGCTGCAGCAGTTGCAGAGACCGAAAGATCCGCGTAAGTCCCGTCTTGGCATGTTCTCGTTCGTTGTACCTTACCCCCTAGTACCGCATTTCTTTTTTTCGGCTCCCTCCATCCGCGTCACGTCGACGATGCTGGTGGTCGGGACCATCGCCTTGTCTGGACAGATCTCGACGTCTTTCCTACGCTTGCCTTGCCGTGTCCATCTTCGTCCTTCCTCCCCAATCCTAACGTCCATTAGTGCGACCTGCGAGAGTCTGGCTGTGGTCAGTGCGAGAAACGCCAACAAAAATGCCCCGGCTACAGAAACATGGTGGATCTCATGTTCCGAGACGAGAGTTCCCATGTCATCAAGAAAGCAAAAGCGAGGCAGAAACGGAAAGCGCTCGCACAGACGCCGGACTCGGGGCCGTCCCCAGACGATGGCAGTTCCTCCCCGTACCTGTCGTCGTCTTCTTCGTCTACTGCTCTGGCTCACCCTCAGACGACAACAGCTCCTCGCACTCCTTCCAGAGCCGACTCTCGGCTGAAAGCCCTGACACTGCATACCCCTATTATGCATAATGCCGGGAGCAGCGCCGTCGAAGGGAGCAGCATACCACTTCCCTTGACATTTCTTAAGCCCGAGTCTCTACGAAACCCTCCACAGTCTCCAAGACCTTCCCAAGGGGCACACCTCTCGAGCTCAATGCGGAAAAACAGCCGTGAGCAGCAGTATATCCAGAAACTGCCACAAGAGCAACGCCGCCAACGCCACCAACGGCAGGAGCAACAAGATCAACAAGGTCAACAAGATCAACAAGATCAACAAGATCAACAAGAGCAACAAGAGCAACAGGAGCAACAGGAGAAACAGGAGCAACAGGAGAAACAGGAGCAACAGGACCAGCAGGACCAGCAGGACCACCAGGAACAGCAACACCTTGTCTGGACGCAAGACGAGACCCTCCTTCCCTCGCCAGATGGCGGAAGCTGGCCAGCGATGCCCATGATAGCCCAGATGTATACCATCGAGCCAAACTGCCAAGAACGTGGGACCGCTTTTTTCTTCTCTCGCTATGTCACCACGGACGAGAACGCTTCGCACCAGCGTTTTGATTTTCTCTATGACATTTGGAAGCCAGGGTCGCTCGCTGCGGACCGCCAGCTGGACGGCGTCATGGCAAGCATGATAGCCGTGGGGCTTGTTGGCATCTCTCAGCTAACGCACTCGGAAGAAATAATTGACAGTGCGCGTAAGAGCTACGGCACCGCTCTCTGTTTGACAAATATAGCTTTAAAGGACCCGGGCGAAGCGATCAAGGACACCACCATGCTGTCCATTTTGATTTTGGGCGTCTTCGAGATGATGGCAGAACCTGGTCTCAAAACAATGAAGACATGGCACGACCACATCAACGGTGCCGTGGAGTTGGCAAAACTACGGGGCAGCAGCCAATTCCGCACGCGTGCTGGCATCCGCATGTTCAACATGCTGTGCGAAAGCGTCACAATCTCCTGCATGCAGAGAAAGGTGCCTATGCCTGCAGCACTCGTTGCTCTGCAAGGCGAGTTGTTTTCGATCACGACGGCCGAGCACAAACCTGGGGGGTTTGCTGGCATTGATCTGTCAAGGCCGCTCTACATTCTTTTGCAGACACGCCACGACTTGCAAACAAAAGGACTGTCAGGCAATCTCGACGAGCTTCTCTCCCGCCTGGACGCCATCGAAGCCGAGTTCGACCAAACGATTTCTGCGTTTCCAGCAGATTGCTACTACAAGATTTTCAAGGTGACTCGATCACACAAAGCCGTGTTCCGCGATGTGTGCCATGTCTATCCCAGTGTTTCCGCAGCGTCTGTGTGGAACTGGCTGAGGTCAGGCCGTATCCTGGTGCTCGAGACAATATTGTGGGCCATACAACAACGGTTCCCGGAGCCTGGCGAAGACGGGAGGCTTGTGCCCGCACAGTATCTGGCAGCCTTCCGCCAGGCTTGGCTGAAGCTGGACCGCGTCAATTCTGCCATCGTGGCCAGCATCCCACAGCACTGTGGTCTCCTCAACCCGATCAATCCTTATTTCGATTCCCTGAAGCCGATGCCAACGATTGCCCATCCCATATCGACAACAGAAGTCCGGGAGCCTCCGACACCCCCAGCACAGTCACCCATATCCTCGGCTGGATCGGTGCAGACACCGTCCGCCAACTCCGAGGACAGAAGCGAGGGCTCCCATGCCTTTCGGGACGACGACGACGTCGTCTTTGATGACGGTGGCACCAACTTGGACAACCCAACGCGGGCTCGCAGCATCGAGGAGGAAGCTGAGCGTTTTATGCTGCTAGCCTCGGCGACGAACTCGGCAGTCTGGCCGCTGTTTGCAGTTGGCGTCAGCTCAGTCTGCAGTACACAGCTCAAGTCGTACGTTGTCGCGAGGCTAAGTGCCATTTTCGACGAAACAGGGCTCAGGCAAGCCCGGTCGATTGCGTCCATTATCCGAAACCGAGAACTGGTCAAGTCGCCATGGCTGAGCCTGTTTACGCGAGCAGCAGGTAGCATGGCGCCGCCTCCTCCAGTGGCGATACGAAAGCCGTTGTTGGCGACAACCTCCCTCCACGCCGAAAATACTTGAACGACAAAGAGCTGCCGGAAGAGGGAATATAAAATGGGAACTGAAATTTTATGGAAAAAAGCGACATGCGATACGATATTACACAGGAACAAAGAATAGACGGCCTTTCTTTCTTTTAACTTTTGGAACGGCCCCCCCTTTGTTTATACGTCCCTTTATGGGTTTTTATTACAGGGACTGCATCATGTGTGTCATGGGAGTTTCCGTTCATATCTTCATTAGTATATATCAGCTTACATACACATTTAAAAACTCTGTCCCCCGGCTCGTTTTTGGCCCATATGTTACTACATTTGTTGACAGTACAAACTTTCCTCCATATTCTGGGTGTAGTGCCCGAACTACCAGCTGTCAAAATTACCAAAGCCGCCTGCTTTTGTCTTTTTTCGTGATGGCTCTTCCCACTCCTCTGGGGCTGAGGAATGGATGCCATCATTGTCGTGGCTGGCCGCATTATGCTGCTGCTGTTTCAAGGCCGCCTTTAAGTACGTGCCAACGGCTGCCGAGCCATCATGACCACCGGTCTTTCTGTCGTCAGCACTGCGCAGTCGCTTGCCCGTCCAAGTAACCTTGTCGTCTTCGGTGCCGCCGAGGCGTTGGATCTCGGCCTTTTGCTCCTCTTCCTGGTCCAGTTTCCGCTTCTGTGAAAGAAACTCCTCAAAAGGGTCCAGGTACACAACGACATTGTAGATTGTGATATCGTCAATGGGACGGTCGCCTTTGGCCTTGTCGACTGGAGCGGACTCCATGCGATCCAGGACATCCAGACCATCGACGACTTGTCCAAAAACAGTGTGTTTGCGGTCGAGGTGCTTGGCGGCACGGTACGTAATAAAGAATTGGCTCGAGTTGGTGTCTTTTCCCTTGTTGGCCATGCTGACAACGCCACGGCCGCTGTGCGTGTGTGGGCCCTCGAGCTCGTCGGCAAAGTTTTTGCCCCAGATGCTGGTGCCGCCGCGGCCTGTGCCTGTTGGGTCACCGCCCTGGATCATAAAGTTGCGAATGTTGCGGTGGAAGACGACGTCGCGGTAGTAGCCCTTTTGAGCGAGCCGGACAAAGTTCCACACGGCCTTGGGGGCCGTTTCTGTATGCAGCTCAATGTTGAGGTTGCCCAGGCTGGTCTCGAGGCGCGCGTAGCCCTTGATCTTTATGCGTTTCGGCTTGAGCATCCACTCCTCGTCGCTGAGGACGGCTCGTTCGCCACTCGTCTCGGGCGTCAGCCCGGTGCTTGTGAAGCTGGCAGCTGCACGGCCAGTCGTGTACGTGGCAGCATTGTATGCGGGCTTCCGCTGGATTGTTGATATCGACCGGTCTGCGCTGGACGCTGGTGTCGACGACTTTGTGGACGACAGCGAGGTTCCCGTGCGCGACAAAGCACTGCTAGACGAGCGGTTCACGTCGCCGCCGGCATTGCGTGCCTGCCGTGCCTTGTCAACAGCCTCCTTGGCGCGCAGCATCTTCTCGCCCATGCGCCCGAGAGCGCCAATGTTGACGCTGCCCTCGTCTTCGCCGGCGCCCTGGCTGCCCTTTTCCTTTGAGGTGGGTGCCGGCGCCGCGTCTTTGCCCTCCTTGATAAACTGGAACTGGCTCATATCGCGGCCGGCCATGTTCTGCGGGTCTTGGAGGGTGATGATGTCTTTGCGGGTGAACTCGACATCGTCGATGAGATCGCGCCACATCTTGGGCTTGATGTTCATGCGCTCGACCGTGTCCCAGGCAAAGACATTTGCGTACGAGCCGTGGCGCACGGCCACAATGTGCGTGTTGTCCGAGAACACCTTGAACGTCACGGGGTCGATGAGGTCGTGCGAGCCGTCGGCGTCGTTGCGCGCATAGTTGAGGCGGATCAGGTCGGACGCCTTGAGAGGCGCGCCGGTGACGGGGTTGGTGCCGGGCTTGGGCTTCTGCTTGTCGAGCCATGCGGCGATGGCCTCGGCGTCGAAGACGATGCCATCAGGGGTGCACACGGGGTGGACAAAGGGCTGCAGGCTGGCGGCGCAGTAGTTGAAAGGAAGGCGGCGCAAGGAAGCACCATTGTTTGGCAGCGAGGCGAGCCCGGACCGGCTGCCGGCGCCTTTGCTGGCAGAGAAGGCGTCTGCCGACGCCCACTCGGAGTGGGTGATGTAGAGCTTGTCGGTGCCCTTTCCCATGGTTCGTGGCTCGAAGGACGCGAGCAGGGGGTGAGGCAAGGTTGAGTGAAGCTGAACAAAGTAGTGATGTAATCATGTGTTTGGGCGAATTTGGCGCCCTAGCGTGCTCTTAGCGCAAGGCAGCCGCTGGTTGCTGAGGGACTTCAGCCTTGCCGACAAATCAACATACGAAACCACCAACTCGCAAATCTCGCGGCCTTATGTGCTGGCTGGACTTTTATGTTTTGTTCGAACGACTATGGGAATCTTCTTACTTTTTTTTGGGCCGGGCCACTTTGCGTAATATGTCCTTGGACCACGAGTTCTGTGACCTGGCATACCGTACGCATAAGCGCTGCACCGCGGTAATAAAGATAGAAACAGCGACGCAGAGGAAATCTGAGCGCTGTGCACTGTACTCGTACGATGCACGACGCGGGTCCGACAGATAAAGCTGCACCCGGCTTGCTATCGTCGGCTGCACGCTCTGGCCGAGGATTGTGTCGGATTGCGGCATTGCGGTAGAGGACATCTGCCCCTGGACGTCTGGCTTTTCTTTAACGCACCGACTGGCTGGTTGGAGAAGAGAAGCAGACAGAAACAAGACGGCACGCAACAGCAACCAGGCACGAGCCGTCCCTGCAAAGCACGACGTACGTTACGGTTTGAAGAAGGCTGGAAACCAACCTTTGTCAGCCACGCAGTACATATATGAGAAAACAAGCTGCGGAAATGGCGGAGACGAGCCTTGTGACTCTGAAGATTGTGGCATCTTGTTCGTGCAGTGGACTGTTCTCTGTCTTCCGTCTGCGCTTCTGTTGACTTTTGTTGAACGCCGTGTACAAAACAACACAATCCGGGCTGCTTTTGCCTACTGAATCGGGCTAGCATGCATACGTAACATCTTATCAGATTGCTCTCGAGTCGCGTCTTGGGGCCAGCTTTCGTTTCCGCCTGCTAGAGCGGCCTGTGGAAACCCCGGCATCCCGCTACCGCGCTGCTGGCGCCTAGCTCTTTTTAGCCCTTTGTATTGCTCCAACAGGCCATTTGTGCGCTGAGGGTCTCAATCCGAACGCCGCCGCAGCGACGTCTCTTGAGCTCGTCTTTTCTGTCCCTCTCTCAACCGGCCAGCGCTCCTGGTGTTTGTTCTATCCCATCGCCGCCGCCACAGATTTATCATCGCAACGACGGCCTGCGCACAAGGCCTGCCGACAGCCGCATCCCCTGCAGCGCCTTTGACGCGGCTTGTCTCCTCCCTACCGCCCTCTTCCGAGCCAGCCTCTCCCCGTTTCCCGAGCCCCCGGCCGGACGGTATCTCATCGCGCGTCGCCGCCGCCGTCCTCTGGGGTGTGCCTTTTCCGTCGGCGGACACCCTTTTGCTTGATACGCAAGGGCCAAGCGATGGCTCGATGGTGGTCCAAGATGCTGGCGCTCCTGGCGCTGGCGCTGTGGACAGCATCCACGGTGGAAGCCTTTGAAGAACGAATCGTACGTGCGCACGGCGTGTAGCCTTTCCCGGGCCTCTTTGGCGATTCCGTGCCCTCCTCCTTGTCTTGCCTGGAGAAAGCGCCCCAAACTAACGCGTGTGCGCAGAACCAGTCCGACGACAACCGGCAGCGGTGTGCAGGTAGGAGACCATCGATGGTGTTGTTGTGAACGGGACGTGGTCAGGCCAAGCCGGGATGCCGAGGACGACATGGGCGGCGCTTGACATGACGGGGCAGACACTGCTGACACGCTCAGGCATGTACAGCCGAAGCTCGTGGGGCGGTCCGGTCGACCCCTTCATCCTCGTCAAGTTCGACAAGTACGACGGTCCCGTGGACCCCATCATCAGCCTGCTCATCTTCGAGTGGAAGGACGAGGGCTTCATCGGCGGCCAGCCCGACCCGGCCAAGCCCAAGATCATCATCTGCGAGCCGCAGTTTGTCAAGCTCGGCTACTGCAACTCCTCCAGCCTGGGCGAGTTCATCCTGGCGCCCAACGCCACGGACCTGTCGACAAACCTGATCTTCACAAAGGCCGTGCACCTCAAGAGCGCGGAGCCCATCAACTACGCGATCAAGAAGACGGGGTACTACTGTGTCGTCACGGCGCCCTTCAAGGCCACCAACTACGGCGCGGTCATTGAGTTCCGCAACGCCTACGGCGAGCTGCCGGCCACGCAGATCCCCAAGCTGCCCTTTTACGGCGGCGTGACGATTCTGTACGCCGTTGTCGCTGTCTTCTGGGGCTTCCTCTACTACCAGCACCGCTCCGACATCCTCGCCGTCCAGAACTACATTACGGCGATTCTGATTTTCCTCGTCTTTGAGATGCTCATGACCTGGGGCTTTTACGATTTCCTGAACCGCCATGGCTCCAACATTGGCGCCAAGGTGCTGCTCGTCGTCGTGGCTACCCTCAACGCCTTCCGCAACTCCTTTTCGTTTTTCCTGCTGCTCATTGTGTGCATGGGATACGGCGTGGTCAAGTCCTCGCTGGGCCGTGTGATGCTGTATGTGCGCATCCTGGCCGTGGCCCACTTTGTCTTTGGCCTCGTCTACGCCATCACGAGCCTGCTCGTTTCCCCCGAGGCCGTAGGGCCGTATGTGCTGCTGATCATCCTGCCCCTGGCGGGCACGCTCACTGCCTTTTACGTGTGGACGCTCAACTCGCTCAACTTTACGCTCAAGGACCTGCGCGAGCGCAAACAGCACGCCAAGGAGTCCATGTACAAGAAGCTGTGGTGGTGCATTCTGATCAGCATCATCACGCTCTTTTCTTTCTTCTTCTTCAACAGCTTCTCGTTTGCCTCGGCCAGCGACCCCGACTTTGTGCCCTTCCACTGGAAGACGCGCTGGTTTGTGCTCGACGGCTGGATGAACCTCGTGTACTTTGCCGACGTCGCCTTTGTCGCCTACGTCTGGCGCCCGACCGCCAACAACCGCCGCTTTGCCATGAGCGACGAGATTGCCCAGGACGACGACGGCACCTTTGAGATTGCCAACATGGACATTGGCGTGCCCGACGACTTTGACGAGGACGACAACTACGACGACGACGGAAACTTGAAGCCGACTGCCGCCGCAGGTGGCGGCGGCGACCGCGCGGGAGCCGCAGGTGCCGAAGAGGCCAATCTTGCCGGCAGCAGCAGCAGCGGCGCTGCAAACAGCCGTCCTGCCCAGCCGCCGCAGCCAATACCAAAAACAAACCCGCTGCAGCGCAACGCCTCGTCTGCGTCGACTTCAAAGCCTACACCAGCGCCCGAGCGCGACTCCTTGGATGACGAGGCTGTCTTTGCCGTGGGCGACGGAGACAAGTTCTCCGACGACGAAGACGACGAGGCATCTGGCGAGGAGTCTGGCCTGGTCAAGACGAAAAAATAGCCAGCCCATCCCAACGCGATGGAAATTGGGCCAAGCAGGGCAGGACAAACGACAAGCGAAAAGGCCTGAAGAGAGAGAGAGAGAGTGTGTGTGTGTGTGTGAGGCAGACGAGATTGGGATAACAATGTACACGTAGGATACGCCTGGGAATTTTCATTGTAAACATTGCACCTTTTGTTCAGCACGGCAGTCGTTGGTTTGTATTTTTAGTTATCTGTACATGCATTTGGGTTTTTTATGCAAGATCGAGACTGGCCTCACAGCATGGATCCTACTCTTGGACAACATCGCCACCGAACCCGACTGGACGTCGGCGGCCGCTGTTCTCCGGCAGAATCGCGAGCGCCTTGTACACCTTGCCCATGCCGTTGGGGCCGCGGTCCACCAACCGCTGCCACGACCGTTCAATGTTTGCGACTGTGTCCTTTGCTTGCGGCTCGCCGTCGGCCTTGGCAAGTGTTTTGGCGAGAGCCTGGGCGCGCTCGCGGACACCCATGCTCAGCAAAAAGTCTGCCTGGTCCACGGGGCCATGGACCTCCACGCCATCGCTCGCCGTCGTCGCAGCCTCGGCGATCGCCTCAAAGTCCACATCGGCACTCAGGTCTGTCAGCCCGGGCTCGGAAAAGGGGCTGACAATCTGGTGCTGCCGGATGCCGCGCAGCGAGTTGACCGGGATCGAGCCGTCGCCCGGACCGTAGTCAAGGATCAAGGCCGCGCCCGACGGCTTGGGCTTGGGGTGCTGCGGCGAGCCGCCGATGCGCGTCGCAAACTCGCTTGCATAGAGCGCCGCGTCCGGGCAGACCTCGATGATGGCGCCGCCCTCGGGCATTGCCTGCAGCAGCGAGCGATACCGGGGCGACATCTCGGGAAGGTAGTGCGAGTGCCGCGTGGCGCGAGGCGAGAGCGTCAGCTGGAAGTCAGGAACCGGGCAGGCATCGCGGCCGCTGGGAAGCTTCGGCCGCTGCGAGAGGGGCGTGCCGAGGCTCTCGTGCGTGGAGCCCGGCGGCGTCGGGGAGACGACCATCTCGCGCCATTGCAGCGGAGAAGGAGGGGGCCTGGAGGGACTCCGTGCCGGGCGGGGAGACGGCGCGGCAGGCGGCTGCTCTGGCGCGCTCCTTTTCTCCGACGAGGGCGCAGACGGCTCCGGCGTCGGCGCTGGCGGGACACGGACCGACTGGAACGTGTGGATGGGCAGCGCGTCAAAAAACTCGTGTGCCACAATCAGAGGCATGCCGTCGGGGTCTGGGGCGTGGTTAGAAAAGAGGCTGCGTGTGACAGAGAATGGACTGTTTTTTTGCCTCACTCTTGGGAATCGACTGTATTGTCTCGGTCCACACGATGGGCACGCCGCCGTGCTTCCCAACGCCGTGGAAGCCAACCTTGGTCTCGGTCAGCTCGGCCGCTGGCCCGCACAGCAGATTCTTCTGTGTTAGGCGCAGCTGCGCGCTGGCCTCGACCATGTACACGGCGTCCAGGCTCTTGGACAGGCCAAAGTGGCGAATCGTCCTCAGGATATCGTCCATGAGTGTTCCGCGTCCGGGCCCGACCTCGATCAGCTCGACGCCCTTGGCCGGCCGGCCCTGTGCCATCCACTCGGCCACGAGCCAGATGCCCACGAGCTCGCCAAACACCTGCGACACCTCGGGCGACGTGACAAAGTCGCCGGTGCGGCCAAACGGGTCACGGCCGGTGTCTTGCAGCGCGCCTGTGTAGTAGCCACCGACATCCGAGGTGAGACACATCCGCATGAAGCTGGCCAGGGGGATTGGGCCGGTGGCCTGGGCGGTCAGTTCTCGGTCACTGTCTGTCCTGTTCCAGACCACACACGCCGCGGTAATGAACGCACGCTTATGGCCTCGGCCAGTTGCTTCGCCAGAGGCGTCGACCACTGCCGCTCGTCGCCGTCCTCCCGAACTGCTGGCGTGGAGGAAAAGGCACGATGGCGCTGTTGGCCACGGCTGCGGACTGGGCCGGTGACAGAACGGCGCCTAGCAGACAGTCTGTGCCACGGCCCTGCTGCAAGCGGCATACAGCATTGTGCAGGCACCGTCAGCAGCGCTCGAGAACAGGCAGCCTGCCGTAATGCACTCATGATGCCACGGACTCGGCTTTGAGGCTTAGTTTTTCAAATGGACGTCTACCCTTGCCTGCAGAGTTAGTACACCAGTCCAGAGGCAAGCCTTCAAGGTAGCCAGCAAGGTGGCTAAATACATGCGTGCATCAGATCCCATGCAACCTTTTGATTGTTCAATGTCACTTTGCTGCTGGAAACATTTGGGGTGACGGCACTCGAGGCTGCGGCTGGCGAGGCTCTAAAAACGCCGTGGCCGCTAACAAGAACTGTCCTGATTGGCTGGTTCGCCCAGCTCGCGAAGCTGGGCGGAGAAAACAACGACCAGCATTCAACGTCATCCTAGTCGACCGACGACGTGCTTCTTTCTCTCCCATGGCGCCGTCTGCCGAGTTTCTCAATCGACGCCCGAACCTTGCATGCACCGTCCGTGGTGCCAATTTGCCACCCTCCCACGACATCATCCACTCTCTGCCGCCAACAATACAAGCGTCGCTCCCCGAGCACGGCCATGGCGAGCGCGGCGAGGTCGCGCTGGGCCGACACCGAGGAAGACGCTGCGTTTGAGAAAAAGAGGCAGCAGGAAAGGGCCAGAAAGGAGGAGAAGAAGCGGCTAAAGGCTCTGGAGAAAGCTAAAAAGGCGGCCGCAGAAAGACCGCTGCAGCGGCAGGACGACACAGCGGTCCAAGAGGACGGCGATGGACGGCCCCCGAAACGGCGGAAGCACACGCCGGAGCGAGAGGACGGCCAGCCAGGCACGCCGCAGAATGGGCCGCCCTATGGGGCCGGAGAGGACGATCCCGGCCGAGGGATAAGTGCACAAAGGGAGGGCGGCCTTTTGCGGCTGAACGGCGGCGCCCTGCCCGACCCATGCCGGAGCGTCGAGCGCTACGACAAGCTCAACGACATCGAGGAGGGCGCATACGGCTGGGTGGCGCGCGCGCGGGACCGCGCCACCGGCGAGGTTGTGGCCTTGAAACGGCTCAAGCTGGACGCAGCCGACCGGGGAGGCGTCCCCGTCACGGGCCTGCGCGAGATCCAGCTGCTCAAGGACTGCTCCCACCGCAACGTCGTCCAGCTGCGCGAGGTCGTTGTCGGCGAGCGGCGGCCGATTGACAAGTGGGTTTCCTCGTCTTCTCACATGGCGCCTTCTCCAGCAACACAAAGCTGACATGTGGCTCCTGTACATATAGTATTCTGCTGGTTCTCGAATTTGTCGAGCACGACCTCAAGAGCATCCTCGAAGACATGCCGCAGCCGTTTCTTGCATCCGAGGTCAAAACACTGCTGCGCCAGCTGGCGGCGGGCGTCGCCTACCTCCACGGCCGCTGGATCCTGCACCGCGACCTCAAGACGTCGAACCTGCTGCTCAACAACCGGGGACAGCTGAAGATTGCGGATTTTGGCATGGCGCGATACTACCCGGACGACGACACACCCAGCGGAGGCGGCTGCCAGCTCACGTCGCTTGTTGTGACGCTGTGGTACCGCGCGCCCGAGCTCTTGCTGGGCGCGCGTCGCTACGGCCGCCCCGTCGACATGTGGAGCGTTGGCTGCATCTTTGGCGAGCTGCTGACGCGCGAGCCGCTCCTCCAGGGCAAGAACGAGGCCGACGAGCTGGTGCGCATCTTCGACCTGTGCGGCGTCCCGACAGACGCCTCCTGGCCGGGCTTCCGGCGGCTGCCCAATGCGCGGGCCCTTCGCCTCCCGCCAACGTCTGCGCCCGCGCCGCCGTCAGCAATGGCGTCCGTTCGCGCAAAGTTCCCCCTGCTGACGACGGCCGGCTGCCAGCTCCTGTCGTCCCTGCTGTCGCTCGATCCGGACAAGCGGCCGACGGCCGCCGAGATGCTGGACCACGAGTACTTCCGCCAGGACCCGCGGGCCAAGCAAGAGGCCCTGTTTCCCACGTTCCCAAGCAAAGCGGGCCAAGAGCGGCGGCGGAGGCGAAACACGCCCAACGCACCGCAGCGTGGCGCCGCCGCGGCCGAGCTGGGTTCGGTGGACTTTGCGGGCATTTTTGGTGGTCGAGACAAGGAGGAACGCGGAGCCGGGTTCTCCCTCCGGATGGTCTGATTTTGCGCTGGTTGCCTTTGAGCTACAGGGAATGAATGGTATTGCAGTTTCAGTCTCTGGATATCGGTCTGCGTACATTCTTTTGCAATGCATGTATATTCATCACGCTCGGATTATATCTGCAAAACAATGCGAAAAAAACAGTCCCAAAATGGTGGAAAGGGGGAGAGGATAGGCGTGTGGTCCGCTTCGCCCTATGCAATATACAAAAAAAGTACGCAAGAATAACCCAAAAATGACAAGGAAGCTTCTGTATCGATTTTGTCCCCCATGAATCCGGATACATCGAAAGATGCAAACAAAACAACGCCGAAAACCCAGTAATGTGCGAATGTGAAAAAGGCGACCGAGACGCAAAATGGTGGCGTGTGCACTAGAAAAGAGAGGTCTCGTCTAGAAATTAAGGCCAACCGTTTGCGACTGCGTGGTTCGAAGCTGTTTTCCCCCCTCGTTACAGGGTCACCCGCATGCCGGTAACAAACCACGTGAAGCTCAGCACGGTGATGATGCTCATTGTCAAGGCAAAGCCGAGGGCACGCTTCTCCGTGTCCGATATGGCTCCGCTGCATGTGGCACACGTCCAGCCGTCGGCAAGCGGCGTGTAGGACTGCGGCGCATACAGGCCAAAGGTGAAGCCATCAAACGTGTCCAGGTAGCCAGCCTCGGCAGTGGCGCTGACGCTGCTGTCGGCATCGTAGATGATCAGCGTGTATTCCTCGGTCAGCAGCGGCGAGGCAATGTTGCTGCTCTGGTAGGCGCCCGTGTCCCAGGTGTACGAGCCCAGCGTCTCAAACGTCATGTTCTGGGTCAGGGTAAACGTGCGCGTGGCAAAGCTGCACGACGCCAGCACGTCGATTGCCGTGGGAGTGGCTTGCAGGTCGGTGTAGTTCCAGCCCCAGGTGACAAAGTCGCCAATCTTGTACAGCTCCATGATGTTGGTTGTCGACGGCGTGAGCATGACAATGCTGCCGGCCGCATCAGCAGCATTGAATGTCGTGTGCGTAGCGGTCTTGTTGCTGCTGCTGCTGCCTGTCTCCTTGCTGGTGCCAGTCGCCGTGGTCTTGCCAGTCGCCGTCTTCTTGCCGGTGGCCGTACCTGTCGTGGCCGTGAGCTGGGCGCCCGTGTTGAGATTGTATGTATTGTCCGCGTCAGTCGCGGTGGCGGTCTTCGTTGGCGTGGTAGATGCGGCTGAAAAGGTCAGCTTCCAAGCATCATCATATCTGCACAATATACATCAGCTTACTAGTTTTATCAGCCCGAACGACCAGGGCATCGATATTCGGCCACGAAAATGCGGACGAAAGAGAAGGCATAGAAAGAAGGGCAACGGCCACATGGCCGAGGATCTGCGAGGGCTGCATCGTGGCCGGACTGCGCGTGCGTGAACTGGTCGGACGGTAGCCGAAGAACAATATGGCCCAAACGTGCCGATGCTGAAGACCACGAAGCTTTCGGAGCGAGAAACACAGGCTTTGCGGTCTTGCAGAGCGAGATGGCGATGTGGGAGGATCGACAGGTGCAATGGACTGTGTTGCTCTCGCGTCGGTTCGTTGTCCGTCGGGGCAGTTGTGCAATGGTGGCGTGTTAGGGGCCAGAGAGTAATGCACAAGGAATGCGAGTAGTGGCACAGGCGAAAGGTAAGAATCCGTGGAGAACAAACAACAAAACACGATTAAAAGGCCTTGGAGACGAAAAGGAGAAGCGAAAGAGAACGGAGCGTCAAAGAAACTCGCGAGAGAAAGCGTCCACTGAAACGAGTGGCAGGACGTGGCTTGGTGAAGAGAAAGAAGCGAGTGTGGTGTGCGATATGTCGTGAGGACAGCAGCGTCGGACAGCGAAGGAAGAGAAGCAATGCTAGGAGAAGAAAACAGAAGAGAAGGAAACGAGAGATTGGTGGAGGAGCGGAATCGACGATGAGTGCTAGCAGCAGCGGAACATCGGCAGGGGAAGGGAGAAGTAACAAAAAATAGAAACAAGCAACAACACTAGCCTGAAAGAGGAGGAACGGTCGCAGCATGCAGCTTCCTTGATTGGCCGGCAGCGCCCCGCGCTCGTATTGGGGACGGGCCCACGGAAAAATGCGAGAGAAATGAGAGACAGAGACGCCTGAGATATGCAGCTTTTCCCTACGCAACACAAGACTCTACGAGTACGAGTAGGCACTGGAAAGAAGGCTGGCCATATTATTAATGCGCCGTAGCAAGTATGAGGCGCTGCTGGGCCGAAGGCAAAGACGAGGAAGGCGCAACCTTTACTCGTACGAGTACGCTGTTCTCCGTGGATCAAGACTGCGCAGTCTGGCGAGCTCGTATCGGCGGGACGCTCCTTCCAAAGTGGCCAGACGGAATCTTCCACGCACGACAGACAGCCTCGTATCCACCCCGCGCCCAAGCCAGGCCACGATACACCAAAACAAAGCCAGGAAGGTACACAGCTCGGCATGCGGCCTACTCAGCAAAACGACGATGCCGGGTGCCAAATAAATGGGCGGTGGATCTTCCTTGGTGTTGCTTGCTGGTGTTTGGTGCAAGGCCGGCTGTGCCACAAGAAGACCCCTTCGCGTCGTTCAGAGAATCCTCTTTCTTTTTAACCTGTGGATTCTTTTTCGCAAGGCGCGCCTTCCCCTGTTGGCGCGTCTTCTTCAAAGTGCAGTGGTTGTCCACAATTCGCTTGGCCCACTGAACAAGGACTGGTAAAAACAAACCAGAAGCCCCTGATCCTCTGGAGCGCGTCCCTGGGCCGGTCCGTATTAGGCTAACCTTCAGACGGCTACTTCAAGTGACGTAAATGCTAAAAAGAAAACTGACCTTTTACTTGTAATGTCTCTCGCCGTTAGATATGACTGGCATCAACACATGCTCTGCACATTGTATTTGTATTGTACATCATTGTCAGTTTCTTGCGGACAAGCGCTCTGCCCAAGAAACCAAACCCTCTTGGTAATAATCAATACTTTTTCTTGGCAATACGAAAGCGTATTTGCGTCTTACTCGCCGGCGACACATCATCACCAAATATCTTTGACAAGGCTCGTTGCAGAGCGGCTCGTGCGCCCTCCCACCGACGTCGGCCTGCAACAGCCTCTCTTGTCTTCTGTATCTGCAGCTGACAACATGTGCTGTCTTTCAACTTGCCTGTGCGATGTCGCTGACCCTGGCAGCTGGCATTTGAACAAGCGGCGGTGAGATCTCGTTGCAAAGTATTCTGATAATCCGTAACAATGTACGCTGGCCGAAAACACAAACTCCTGTGAATACGCAAAAAAAGTTTCTGATTTGGCTGTCGTCACGTCCCTTGCAAAGTGCTGTTGGATGCTACGCTGCAGCTTCCCCAGGATACTAATTTTACGCCAGCTCCTGGCAGGGGAGCCTTCCTGGGGAGAAATTGGCCGTCAAAAGGCAAGAGCGATGGCCGTTTGTCACAGTTCTTTCCCAATAGGGCTGTGGCTTGGCACTCGCATGGTCTTTCGGCCTTTCTCTCGTTTTTGGCTTTCTATCTCCTGTTCTTCCTTTATCACCTTTCTTTACCAAAGACGCCTATTTCACCACAGTCGTCAGCCTTGTCTCCGGGAATCGAGCAACGATGGAGCCTTCAAATAGGCCACTCGCCTCCCATCGCGCAATGAACAATGCGAGTTCGCACAGGTAAGACCGCCGGCATCTTTCCGTTTGTTGCTCTCTTGGATGCGGCGGCCGGCCTGAGTGCCGTGATGCTCATCCTGCCGTATCCTGTCTCCCACAATCTGCTCCCTTATGCGTGGTTTCGCTTGCTAACACCGTTGTCGATATAGGACAGAGCCTGTACGTTCCTCAATCCTTTCTGCATAAGCGGCTGCCCATGGTGCTGCCTGAGCACTGATCGCTCAGATGTACGACGCGCTTTAACACTGGGGGAATGATTTTCGCATGATAGACAATCGGCTCCACGACGGATGGCAACAAATCTGAGCTTCCTTTTGAATCAAGCATCCGAATCGCGCGGAACGAATATGATGGCTTGCTGCTATTAGCCCGACAGTATGGTACGTTTTTTGGCCCCTGCTGTTCATGGTCGCAAACCTGCCTTGTCGTATATGCATCTTCTGTTTACCTGGATGAATCGGAAATCTAACGCGTTCTCTTATCTTTTTGCCAGCAAACTTGTGCCGGAATCTCGTCCGTGGCGGCGTCGACGAGGCTACCTTGGCCGTACGTAAAACCCACGGCACAACTCGTCCAGACAACACATCCTTAAACTTACTACGGCCAAACTAACAGCCTCTACCACACTGCAAAACAGATCCTAAGTGCAGACGATGAATCCAATAGCGAACCTGCTCCGCTTCGACCGATGTCAACAAACGCTCCGCATTTGGACAGACACAACACCTTTGGGAAGGGAGCTACCGGGAATCGCGGCTACGACAACGCATCTTGCAGCAGCGGCATAGATGAGAGACCACCTCCCGGCGGCGTGCCAACTGCCGGCTGGGGTCCAGGGCCTAGACTGCATAGAGGTTCCGGGCCGGGACACCCTTTGTTCAGCGCTACGGAGTCGAATGCGGCAAGTGACTTTTTGAGCGATGACGGTACCGAGGAGAGAGAAGCGCCACAGCACACACCTGGCGACCATGGACGACAGTTTCCAAACGATGGCCCAGGTTCACACCAAGTGTATGACCGAAAGTGTCTCCGCACACTTAAACTCACAGGTCTTCCTGAAAGTGCCACGTTGGCCGATGTGACTGCTGTTGTGCGAGGCGGTCTTCTACTGGAACTCTACATTCGCCCGCACGACCGTTTGGCAGTCGTATCTTTTGCTGGAGAATCAGATGCAAAGGCCTTCTTTGACCATGTTCGGCGGCACGGCCTTTGCATCAAGAATAAGAGAGTGAGTCACACGTGTTTTGTTGGCGGATAGGACAGCTTTTTCTAAAAACGTGAATAGGTGGAAGTTCGCTGGAGCGAACGCCAGTTTACACTGCCTGGCCATGTGAGCCACAAGATCAGCAACGGCGCCACCCGCAACTTGGTTATTCGATCCTGTAACCCACGGATCACCGAAGAGTCGATCCGCGAGGACCTTGACCATATTTTCAATCTCGTTATTGTCTCCGTCAAATTTGAAGACGGAAACTGCTACATCAGCACCAACTCGGTTCATAACGCTTTGTTTGCTCGGAGCTGCATGTTGAGTCGGATGTAAGCATATTTTTATGAGGACAGAGAGAGAGAATGCCTTACTGACTCCAAGCATAGGATCTACAGGACATGCAAGGTGGAATGGGCCCCTGACGAGTGCGCACAACCCATTGAGAAGGTTATACCAGCAGCGAGGCCGAGACAGATGCAGGCAGCACCCAAGAAGAACTCTGGGTTTGGAGTACCAAATCGGTTCCGGCTGTTGAATTTGGACGGCGCCGACAGCGATAAGAACGACGGAAGTGACGACAACGGCAGTGACGACGACGACAGCAGCAGCGACGGGATGCATGGAGGGAGTGGCTTGCCTGCAATGACAGGCAAGTAAGAGGTTGCAGCCCGAAATTTCGGCGTTTCAAGGTTGTGCTGTCCATTCGAGGAAAAGCCACGACATCCCAGGCCTCTACATTTTTGTGCTGTTTATTGTTGTCTGTTGAACTCGAGCATATTTTATACGGCGGTTCACGCACTATACAGCGAAGGGCTGCTCTTTGTAGGTATTTGGCGGGAAAGCATTTGTTACGCGGACTATTAGTTTGTACGTATCGTATATTCTGGTTTCATTGCAAGACCGTTATTTCAGACCAACGTTTCAGGGGAATCTTGTGCGTGTATAGCATAATCACAACGCCAATCTTTGGAGCTCAAAAGCGCCGCTGCCTCTTCTCGTACAACGTGTGCGATGCACTGAGCACCTCACATCACACCCCAAGCCTTGTCCACTGGCAGGCACACGCCATTGACAGAGGAGGCGTGGTCGCTGAGGAGAAATACAATAGCCTTGGCCACGTCGAGAGAGGTGATGCTGATGGCACCAGAGGCCCCCGCGGCTGTGCTCGGACTGGCCTGTGCCTGCAAGGCGTGAACAGGAGCGGCTTCTGCAAACCCAGCAGCATCGAGGCCCTCCTTGACCCGGCCGGCAATGGCCTGGCCCACGCTGCTATCGACTGCGCCGGGCAGCACAGCATTGCAGCGAATACCTTCATGGCGGAACCGCCACGCCACGTTCTTGGTGGCACCAATCAGCCCGTGTTTGGAAGCCGTATAGGCAATGCCGGCCACGGCCCCGCTGAGGCCGGCGGTGCTGGCGACGTTGATAATCACGCCGCCCGCGCCACCGCCGTGGGCCGTGTCGGCCTGCTGCTCTTTCATGGGGCCCAGAACGGCACGCATCATGCGCACGGGCACGGTCAGGTTGACGGCCAGCACCTGGTCCCACAGCGCGTCCGTCACCGTGTCGGCGCTGGAGAAGTTGTCCAGCACACCCGCGACGTTGACCAGCACGTCGATGCGCCGCGGCTGGTCGTTGCGCTCCGACGAGTGCAGGCAGATGCGCACAACCTCGTCGCAGGCGCCCGGATCCTGCGCCAGGTCGGCCCGGTGAAAATGAAAGCGGCCGTGGTCGGCAACGCGCAGCAAGGAATAGTCAAAGGCGGACCGGTCGACGCCGCACACGGAAAACTGGTGGGCGAGCAGCAGCTGGGTGCAGGCGAGGCCGATCCCAGACGCGCAGCCGGTGACAATAGCCACCTTTCCGTATCCAAGAGGGTCGACAATCGACGAGCGAGGCTCGTAGAGCTGGTCGGGCGTCGTGTTGTAGAGCATCGTCGAGGGAGGATGCCGTGATCAGATGCACAAGCTGAGGGATGCTGCGAGACAGACGAAAATGATCAATGGGTATCTTGTTTATGTCTGGGTCGGAGCGAATACATGCACAAACAGGAACGTATGTGCATGCCTTTGGAATACATATATACTCTTCTACGACACGGAGACGGCCGCGATACAAGAAATGCCAACGGACAGACAAGGGGCCTTTGCGACAACACGACGGCTGCTTCAGTGTGGGTGGAATGCGGGCGCGATGATATGGACGAGTATGTACGCGTACATATTTGACAGCCAACTCCCCGCCGTCGTGGGGGATCTTGGCGAGCACAGCCTTTCTTCTGCAATGGGATGATTTCTTTGCAAACGTGCTGCATGATCTCCCCATCGGTTTTCCGCTGCAGACGACGAATCTGAAAGGCCGCCCGTGACGAAAAGCGGTTGAGCACCGCCGCGCTTCTGGCCTGCGCCGTGCCAAGAAACAACGGTCCCTTTCTCCCTGAGAACGTGAGATGCAAAGGTGGGATGATCTCAAGGGCCAGACTTCGGTCTGATTTATCTCCTGTTGCCACGGGTGGGCGAGACGGCAAAGGCCGAGCTGGTGCCGCTGTCGTCGTGCGCATCACGCAGAGTCCGATAGGCTGTGTGGGGTAATTCAGTTTGAGGATTTTCAGATGTGTTCAGTTCGTACGATCGATACTATCAACTTGAGTACTTCTATTTGCATGATGCAATGGGATGCGCAATGAGGCTGGACTACGAGTGAAAGCGCGCTACGTATTTTAGCCACGGCCCACAGATAGCTAGCGCCACATGGCAACTTCAGCCCTTTTCCAGCTGCAACGTCACCATTAACGGCAGGACCGACCCTGACCAGCATCAACAAACTACATACAGTACTCGTACATCGACCTCGACACGGCCAAAGACAAAGCCGGCCGCGCTCACGCCAATCGCAGCCTCTGAGCGCACAGCATACGCCGGACAGCCTCAACCGGAGATGGGGCGAACCGACCCTCTCCCTCCGTTCTCCGCGCCCAGCGCCCCCTCCTTCTCGTCCTCCCACCCCTCTACATGCGATCCTTTTCTCGATCTTGGCCGTCTGCTGTCTCGGCTGGAACGGAATCTTTTGCGCGCCGACAGCGACCGGTGGCGCCGTCTGGTTGCCGACGAGTTTCAGCGGTCACAGACGCGTTTCGATGTCGGTGTCGCGCGCAAGCTGCTCGCGCGCGTGGAGCAGAGTGCTCTCTCCATCAAGACGCTGACACGGCGGCAAGAAGTCCAAGCCGAGCTGGACCGGCGGCGAGCGCTTGTCGAACTTTTGCAGGAGCGATTGGACAACCTGGACGAGGAAGCCCGTGCAGCAGCGGTGTTTGACGGGGACGACGACGAGCACGAGGGGGCCGAGGGGGAGGAAGACGACGATGCCTTGACGCACATCTTGTTGCAAAACGGGAGCCCAATGCAAGCTCCAGCAGCGAGAACAAGCACGGCGTGCTCATCGGACCAGAGCAACGCAGCCGAAGACGTGGATGCGGATGCGGACGCATCAAGAGCACCCAGCGAACCACGTTCGTCCTCCAGGCCGAGAAGAAAAAAGACAAACCGAGTGCGGATAGAAGCACCGGACGACGGGACGGTCTCGGCCCCTGTGCATCCCCCGACCACAACGGCAGCTCCTGCAGCAACGGCCACGTCAACGCCGCGTCCAAGGAAGAGACGCCAAGGGGCTCCAAACAGCGGTGGCGCAGAGCCGGAAGATGCGGCGCGCAGCTCGTCGGCCCAGGTGGCCGGCAACAGAAGCCCCGAGCGCACGGCCCGCCAGTCGTTGTTCGGCACAAGCCCCGGCGAGGCTGGCAGCGACGCAGCGCTCTCCACGGAAGAGGCCGTCCTCGACCACCACCGCCGTGAGCAAGAGGCTCTGTCCGAGGATATCTTGCGCCTCGCCAAGACGCTCAAAGAAAAATCACTTGCCACATCGCGCATGCTGGAAGACGACAAGGATGTCGTGGACCGCGTTGGCGAAGGCATGAATGCAACCACAGACAGCCTGTCGGCGGCGAGCCGCGGCATGGCAGTGCTGACACGCATGACCGAAGGCAAAGGCTGGTGGGGGCGGATGATGCTCCTCGGAATGGTGTATGGGCTGATGCTGGCGCTTGTGCTTTTATTTTTGTTCTTGCCCAAGCTGAGGCTGTAGGGAACAAGAGAGTGCACGTGTATGGAATAGGCTTCTTGTCGACTCGCTGGATGGAAAGGTGGGAGACCAAGGATACGGCAGATGCTGGAGCATGCAGGCAGCATTTAACCTCATCACGAATTAAACGAAAAGAAAAGAAAAGAAAAG
Source organism: Sporothrix cf. nigrograna (assembly GCA_019925305.1). NCBI lineage: Eukaryota > Fungi > Ascomycota > Sordariomycetes > Ophiostomatales > Ophiostomataceae > Sporothrix > Sporothrix cf. nigrograna. Next base: position 165,999 of record JADHKR010000045.1, read on the forward strand.
AAAAGCAAACAAAGTCTTCGCATTCAGCTCGAAATCATTGGCGGTCCGTGGCCTGCTCACTCCATCTCGCTACCTATATCCCCTCTCAGAGACTCCCCATCGCCCGCTCCAGCAACTTGAAGATGGCATTTGTCCCCAGCCATTGTCGCCTCGGTTGCGTCTTCCTTGGAAAAATCGGTGTCCTTCCCAGACATCCCCTCTTTGTCATCTTGCATGGGCACCTCGCCCATGTTGCTAGTATTCTCTTTGACATGTTCCCCGCGTGGAACATTCTGCTCGTCCTCGATGACGCCCACCGGCATGCCCGCCGGAGGTCTTTGGTACGTAAAGTAGGTCTTGGCCGTGCCAGCACATGTTCTCGTCTCTGGCGGCGGTGTCCCGACGAGCCGCGCGTCCTAGGCCAGGCCCGTTTTCTTGCGGAAGAACGCGCAGAAATGCGCAAACTCGGTCGAAAACAGCTGGCACGTCCCGCTTGGCCGGAAGACCCGCGGCTTTGTGTGCGTCCGACTCTTGTAGTGGCGTGCGGCAAACCAATACAGGGGCGGCCGCGCCAGAGACTCAAAGAGCTGCCGTTGTCAGTACTGTAGGTTCTCTTTTTTCTTTTTTTTTTTTTCTCTTTTTTTCCCCCCAAAACTCCACGCTGCTGGAGGAGCCTACATGGAGAACGTATCGCTCGCCAAAGATGCCCGCTTCAGGGTGGTCCCGGCTGATCGTCACCTTGTAAGCGAACCCGGTGGCGTCGCGGTGGATGCGGTAGAGACTGCTGTCGACAAACGTTTCGCCCTCGCGGCGTCCTCGCTCCCGCTGGGCGGCAAGCTTCTTCTGCAGGAGATCAGGGGTCTGCTTTTCTTGGCGGAGCACGTTTCCCAGCAAGTACGGCCGCTCGGCGCGACGGCGACGCTTGTGCAAGGAGTCCTCCAGCCAGTCGCGAAGAACAATGTGGACGCCGTCACACCCTGCAAGAGCCCTGAGATTGGGGCATTGCAGCCTCGTCGCCTTGCTGTACTCGTCGCGCGTGCAGAGAAGATGGGTGACGCACTCCTTGTTGTCTCCAGAGACGGCTGGGACGAACTGGCCTCCGTTGTAGGCCATCCAGCGGGCAATGTCCGTGTCTGTCCAGCCGGGCCCCAAGTCGCCGGCAACAGCAACACGTATGCCCTTGAGAATGCTCGCTCTCGCCTTGCTTGGGGCCATGGCAGCCGACACAGCAGTGAGCTGCGACTGAGGGCCAACTGGTGACGCGCAACAGGATCCGCGACAAGCGTATGTACGCAAAGAGGCAAATCAAACGGTGATGAGAAAACTGGAGTAGACGGGGCAACAAGTGAGCAGGAAGGCCGGGATGAAGTGATATGCTTTTTTGTCTTCTCTATGGATGGGAAATAAAACACGGCGTCTCTACTGGCCGTACTGTTTGGCTGCTTGCACAAAAGCGCGAATCTTGGCCAGGTCCTGTTTGCCATCCGTCTCGACGCCACTGCTCGTGTCAACACCGAGAATGTGCTTGGCCACATTGCCCGGACCCAGCGCGGTCAGCACGGCTGTCAGGTTGGCCGGCGTCAGCCCGCCAGCAAACAAAAAAGACAGGCTTGGGTCGCGCGTGATCTCGGCCAGGACGGCCGACACCTCGAGCTGCGCTCCCGAGCCAGACCCCGAATCGAGCAGCGAGGCAGCGTGGTAGCCGCGCTGGCTGACGCCCGGCTCGCCGGGCCCGAACTTGTGCACCACGGGCACGGGAATCTGGCGGGCCCATTCGACGGGCTCGCGGCCGTGCAGCTGGACGACGTCGAGGCTGTAGAGTTTTTGCTTGGCCAAGACGTAGTCGAGCGGCTGGTTCTGGAAAACGCCGACCAGGAGCGGCCGCCGGTTTTGCTGGCGTGAGAGCGTCTGGCGCGCTTGGGCGAAGAAGTCGGTCGCAATGGACAACGGCGTTGTTGGTGTGTGTGGTGTGGCATCGGCCTCCTCTTTGTACTCATGCACCGCCCGGGAGATGGCCAGCGCTGTCTCGTCGGACACAAACCGCTTCGTGCCGGGAACGAGAATCATGCCGACCAGGTCTGCGCCGCTCCGCGCCGCCTCGCGTGCCGCCTCGGCACTACGCGTCCCGCAGATCTTGACCAGTAAGGGCGGTGTCCGAGACGTGTCTTGGGAGGGAGAGGGAGAGGGCGGCGCACCTGAGCAGAGTTGGCGGATGAACTGGGCAGGGTCGGCTGCCCGCATGATGGCCTCGCCGACAAGCACGGCATTGACGCCGTCCTTTTCATTCTCCACCACATCGGCACGCGTGTTGATGCCGCTCAGGGCGCACAGAATCGTGTCGGCCGGCACCATGCTGCGCAGGCGGCTGGTGGTCTTGAGATCAACCTCGAAGCTCTCGAGATTGCGGTTGTTGACGCCAATGACCTTGGCACCAAGCTGCTTGACCGCCCGCTCCATCTCGTCGGCGTTCTGGACCTCGACCAGCGGCTCCATGCCCAGGGACTGGCTGTATTTGTAGAGCCGCGCAAGTGCCGCGTCGTCCAGCATCTTGACAATGAGCAGCACGGTATCTGCGCCCGCCAGCCGCGCCTCTAGGATCTGGTACTCGTCAAAGATGAACTCTTTGCGCAGGATCGCCGGACGGTTGGGCATGGACTGCAGCACTGCGCGCACGGCCCGCAAGTCCTCAATGCTGCCCTTGAACCAGTCTGGCTCCGTCAGCACGGAGATGACGCTGGCGCCGGCCTCGGCGTACGTCCGTGCCTGTTCGGGGGCGCGAATGTCAATGGCGAACACGCCCTTGGACGGCGACGCCCGCTTGATCTCGGCCATGAGCGCCACCGAAAAGGGCGACTGGCGCAGACGGTCAACGAGAGACAGCGCCGGCGGTGCCGCGCCTGCATTGTAGGCAGCCTGAAAGTCCTCGAACCGCTGCGAAGGGATCTCGCGCTGCGCCGCCACAAGCTCTCGCCGGCGGGCGTAGATGCGCTGCAGGATGTTGTTTTTCTCGGCGGGCGGCGGAGCAGCCGCTTTGTCGGACGCTTTGTCAGACGCTTTGTCCAACGCTTTCAGCTGCTCGTTCTCGGCCCAGGTGCCGCCACGCATCAGCAAAAAGTTGCGCACCATCGCCCGGCCGTCCGCCGACAGGATGCTCTCCGGGTGGAACTGCACGCCCTCGACGGTGTATTTCTTGTGGCGCACGCCCATGATCACGCCGCGCGAGCCGTCCGGCTTGGAAATCCACGACGTGACCTCGAGGGAGGGCGGCAAGCTGCTGGCCGTGCCCGCCAGCGAGTGGTAGCGCGTCACCGGCAGGTTCTGTGCCAGCCCCGCATACACGCCCTTGCCGTCGTGGGCGAGCGGCGATGTCTTTCCGTGCAGGATCTCTCCGGCCGAGTCGACCGTGCCGCCAAACACGTCAAAGATGCACTGCTGGCCCATGCACACGCCGAAAATGGGGATTTTGCCGGCAAAGTGCTGGATCGCCTGCCGGCTGATGCCCGAGTCCGTCGCCGGGTGGCCGGGCCCGGGGCTGACGACCAGCTGCGTGGGCCGCATGGCGACGAGTGCGTCCAGCGTGATCTTGTCATTGCGAATCACCGTCGCCGTGGCACCCTCGAGCACGAGGTACTGGTAGACGTTCCAGGTAAAGGAGTCATAGTTGTCGATCAGCACCACGTTCGACGCCGTGGCGATGGGTGCCGCCGGCTGCGGGTGGTGCGGCGAGTGGTCAACGATGCCGGAGGAGGCCATGTAGGCTGTCTGGGTCTGCCAGGTCCGCGTGCGGTTTTGTGTCGGGTGGTGACGCAGAACGGTGTCGTATAAAGGCCGCTGGTGAGGACGTTCTTTTTCGACGGCCGCCGAGGAAAGAGCGCGATGACTCCAAGTTCCGAAGACGGACTAGCTTGGCCAACCGCTGCCGAATTTTTTGTACTACCCGTACTCTGACAGCGGCGAAGCTCCGGTGGTGTAATATTAGCGCTTAGAGGAGCTGCTGTAAGAATGTGCCGAACAGTCTCTGATGTGGCCGCCATGAGCCAGATGCAGTAAAAATGGCCTGAAATACGTGTAGTTTGCCGCTTTTGGTGTGACAATAAACTATCAGGGACGTGACAGGGCCGCTTTTGGCATACAGTGTAAACCCCCACAAACACTGTCCGGGATAGACGCCGGGCCACGATGACGACCAAAGCCGTTGCACAACCGGAGAGGAGGCCAGCGACAAAGAGCAGTGTTGCGGAAGTTGCAGGACGGAGGGTTTGGTGGCGAGCTGAGCAGATCGATTGTCAGCTTCAAGGGGCAGCCTCGATATTTGTAGTCTGCGCGTGCGCGTTTGTGTTTGGTATGAAAGTAGAAAAGAAGATATATCGTAGGATCTACGGAAAGGCGATTGAACTGGCCATGTCTTTGCCATCCTGCACAAACGAGCTGCCGTCCACGAGTGGACGCGGTACTCCAGTCTCATGCTTGCACTGACGACGAGGGACCCGGCCACAAGGACGTCCAGCCGCATCCTTTTCTCTTGCATTGCGTTGATGTCCGCGCCGCGTTTATATCTCGAAAGATCTTTCGCCACAGCCTGGGGAGAAGTGAGGTACAGCAGGCTGGGCCCCCGGCTGGACGTGAGCGGATATGTAATGCATTATTTGCTGTCGGAGGAGGTATTGCTCCCCATACGCTCCGTCCAATTGAGGCATCCCGTAATAAACGCGTGCTCGTATCTTTATAAAAATCCGTGGCACGCCTTTTTCATCTTCGCGTGTTCCTGTACACCGAGAGTCTCACCTCGACAAAGACGGGCGTTTCTGGCGCTTCACAGCCAAACTCGCTCTCTTATACCACGCTTCGGCCATGAGCTGTCGTCGGCAAGTTCACTCCATGCCTGCTGTCATATAGGTAAACATCTTTTGGCAGCACTCACAAACTCCGCGCAAGGCCTTCAACGCACGGCTCTCGCGATTCTTTGCCAAAGCCTCGGTCCAGACAGGGGCGATGTCACGAGGGCCCAGGGCCAAGGTGCGCAGTCGACACCGACTCGCACGAGACAGAATGCTTATTGCATCCTATAAAACACCAATAAACGCTTCATACACTGCCTGGCTGCGCATGGAGGGAAGCGGTAGTTGTTAGAGGTTCTCCCAGAATATTGAGTTGCGGTTGACGTTTTGCCACTCGTAGCTTCCAAAACAGAGCTCAGCTCGGGGCGTCGATTGGCTAGTGACAAGCTTTTGCTCCACAATAAACACCCAAGTATTAGGGGCGCCAGAAGCTCCAGCCGCGTCCTGCAGTGGTTGTTTGTGATAATATTTTTCCTGCTCCTGCCTGGCGCGACGCATCCAAACGAGGCATCACCACAAACGCCCGACGCCCTGCATCTGCCTCACCACGCGTCCCTCGTCCCCAACGCGCGCCGTGACTGTTTCCAGGAGCGCTGCGCGCTGTTTTTTACTCGGCCAGGCGGCAGATGCTCGCGGTCGCCTCCTAGCCGCTTCCCACGATGGCGCCGCCGCCAGACAACGTCTACTTTCCGCCCTTGGGGGGTCTCCTGCAGAACGAGACGGCTTTGCTGTGCGTCTTTGGCCCATTGGCGTGCGCTGCATGTGGTGTCTGCTAACAAGAACGTCTCGCAGATCCTGGAAGCTCATCGCCGCTGCCCTCCAGGACACGGCCGGTGACCGCCTGACCTCCGGCGCCGTGACAGAGTTCCTCCAGGATCCGTTTGTCCTCGAGCTTCTCAAGGCCCCCTCGACGGCCTTTCCGCCGCCAAGCGCCCAGTCTGCGTCTTCCCTGGAGACGCGTACCGCTGCCATCCATGTCACGCCCACATCGACCGACAAGTACGACATCAAGACCATCAAGAGCGACGCCGCTTGGCTCAGCAACGCTGCCGGCATCAGCGAGGTCGCTGCCCTCCGCATTGTTGTCATCGAGCTGCAGAGCCGCCCCCAGGCGTTCCTTGCCAGCCCGCTATCCTCCCAAGATGCGACAAACATCCGCAAGGCTGCTGCGGGCAGCAGCAGCAACGCATTGCCCGCCGCCGAGACCACCGCCGACGCGGACGATCTGTGGGCCGAGTTCAGCACGGAGCAGAGCCGCCAACGGCGCCTCTTGGCGACCTACCTATCAGAGCGGCGCGCGCTGGCGACGGCCGCCGACAGCGTCATGGCCCTCGTCCTGGGCGGTGGCGGCCCGGCGTTGCCCGACGCAAGCGCTGCGGATTTGCCAGCGCTCAGCACTTCCGTCGAGAACTTGCGCAATGGCCTCATCCAGGGCAGCCTCGGCCGAGCTCCGGACGCGGCCCTGGACCCCCGCGCGTTTCTTGACTCGCTTCCCACCTACATCAACGAGTTAAAGGGCTGCATGACTCGTGCAGCAGCAGGCATCCAGGACACGATGAAGCCGGCCCAGTCCATCCTCACCGAGGAGCTGGCTCTGGACTGGGTCCAAACTGCGCTGACGGAGGCTGTGCATTACATGGCAGTCATCTTCCTCGTGCTCCATGATTGCGGCCGCCTCTTTTTGTCTCCCGCCTTGACGGCCGATTGGTTCCGGTTTGTCGGGGAGTACGGGTTCCTCGATGGAATTGCGCCAGGCGACGGCGCCGTGGCAGAGCTGATTCTTCCCCTGAAAACGCTCGTCTGTGTGAACTCGCTCATCCTCTTGAACCTCGACCGCGCCATTGGCTACCTCGACCACGATCTTGAGCTCGAGGGCGACGAAGAGCCCTATGTCAACGACTCGGACACGCTCGAGGCTGTCCACAACGCCGTGGTCAGCGCGGCCGAAAACGGGCTGGCCACGGCAAGCCCGGTCTTTCTCTCCTGGTCCCTGATCCTCCACCGCATGGATGTATCGTACCAGGAGCGTGCCGAGCGAAGAGACTTGGCACAGAACCAGCGCGCCCAGGACGGCTTTGAGCTCGACAACCAGCCCTTCCACATACACCAGAGTCTTCAGCCCCGCGGGCGCCGCAGCTCCGTTGGCAGCATTGTGTCCATTGAAGCGGCACGCTACGATGCCTTCCTCAGCGAGCGCGTGCTGGCCCTCACCTCCGAGGGCGACGCCCTGGTTCCAAGGCTGGCCATGACGGCGACCGACCAATGCCAAGTGTACGACGTCATTACCGCCATGGCCACCTGTGCCGGCAGCGGCGCTGATGCGGCGTTTCGTGCAACGCTTGGCGCAAAGATCCGCCTCGTTTTTCTGGAGCTTCTCAAGGCCAGCTTCCCCATCATCGGCTACCAGGCCGACCCTCTGAGCGCCCTCCTTGCGGTCCTGTCCGGTGGCCACCAGACGTGGGACGCGCCCACAGAGGACGAGACCGCTGCCGCCGCCGTGCTCAGCGACGACCGGCTGATGCAGTTCTACGTCAACAATGCGCTGAGCCGGTTTCCCTATGAATTCACGCCCTTTGTGTCCATTTCACGCCTCCTTGCCGCCTGCACATCGGCACCCGGTGGTCTTTCGGACATCGTGTACGAGGCGCTCCTTCAGACCCGCAGCCTGACGTTTACGTTGCCCGCGGGCTTCGAAGGCTACACCATGATTGACGATGCCGACCATGCCACTGCGACCATGCAGACACTGCAGGACATACCGCTGTTCCCAACCAACGCATCTCGAAAACGCCTGGCGTACTACCACGAGAAGCAGGTTGCCGTGATCCCCGCGGGCTCCTATGGTCGCTTCATGATTGACGGCAGCGGTATCGTCAACATTGACTATGAACACTCGGCAATTGCTCTTTTGGGAAAGCGCCTCGACGCAAACTTGTCGGACGACACGTTCGCGCCCGTCCTCGGGTTCCTTCAGCAGTCGGAAGTTGCCGAGGGCATCAACTTGCTGACGGCGCTGGTTCGCTCCGAAGTTCGCAAGGCGTCCAGAAATAAACCGCTGGCCGACGCGGCACAGGCAGCTGAGGCCGGCCTGGCAGTTGTTCAAGAGGCCAGCCGCGATCTCGAACAAGCCAAGGACATTGTGTCTGTGGTCTGCGACACGCTCGACACACTGATCCAAGACGGCCCTGCTGAGACGGACGAGTCGCGCATGGCTGTTCTTGCTGCCTGCCTCGAATTTTTGCTCATCATTCTGCCGCTTTGCCCGGGGCGTGTCTGGTCGTACATGGCGCGGTGCCAGCTGCTCAACACGGACACGAGCGTCGGCCGGCTGTGCATTTTGACGGGCGCTTCCGACGTCGTCTCGGAGCGATTCAACTTCTTGATGGCGTCAGTCCGGTTGCTGTCGGGCCTTGTTCAAAACGCCATGACCAGCTCTGTCCAGCGCAAAGCAAACACAAAACCGGGTGCGCGCGGCAGCCAGCACAGAGGCCTTCATGACAGCATCTGGCTGGGCGCATCGGACAAGACGCTGACGCAAGTCAATTTGTCGATTGCTCAGACCGTGGTGGATCTCTACGAAAACACAAGCACCTGGAAGTTCGCATCCGAAGTGCACCGGGCGAGTCTCGTCACAGGCGCCGTCAATATTCTGCGCGATGTTGTGGTGTATGCGTCGAGTCTGGAGGCCCCCGCGGAGCAAGAAAGCTTGGTTGCCTGCTTTGAGCCGGCAGCAAAATTTATCATCAACAGCTTCCTGTCTTCCTCGACCTCGTCCTTGCGCTTCCAGCCTCTTCTCGCCACGCTTCTGTCCGGCCTCGAGCTTCCTCAATCTACCTTGTACCCCCAACGGTACAAGCTGGCGGTGGACCGCGTGATTGCCGTCCTCGGGCTCTGTTCGTCTCTGCTCAAGGTGGCCAACCATGCCGATACGGTGGCAGGCAAGGCGCCCGAGCTCGAAACGCAAATCTTTCAGATTGCTTCGCTCCCGGCGCGCCTGTGCGCCATGGACAGCACCACCCTGCGGCCAGCCCTCCAGCTGCTGACCGACGTCGTGATCACGGCAGCTGCACGTGCCAGCGAGCCGCCATCGCTGCTTGGATATCTCGGGCCCCAGATCTCCCGGTCGTTTCTGGGCGTTCTCCTGGCCATGGACAAGCCCTTCCAGCGGCCTTGCGAGTCTGCGCGCATCTGGAGGTTTTTCTCGACAATATTGCGGCACCGGCAACAGTGGATGGCAAATTGTCTCTTGACGGGAAAGACGCCGCGCGAGGCACTGCAGACCGACGCCAAGGTAACCAAGCTCTCATCTGACTCCGCCCTGGCCAAGGCCAAGGACGCAATCCGGTCGATCGCGTCCTTGCCGCACGTGGAGTCGATTGCCATCCTGGAATTTTTTGCCGCTGCACAAAACTACTGGCCGTGGACCATTTTCGCGATCCGTGACGAGAACGATTACTTGGACGGTATGCGCGCCTACGTGCGCAACCTTGCACCTGCCGCGACGACTGCGAAGACGGATGCGCAGTCTGCCTGCAGCGAAGTACGCATCGCGGCTTATATCGCCGAAAGCTTTGCCATGCAACTCTACCACATGCGGCAAATGGGCACGGAGGAGGTTTTTGCACGCGACGTCATGCAGGACATCGACTACTACATTCGGGACGGCGTGGCGGTCGCTGGTTACAACGCATCGCTGCACGCCAACTTCCAGCGCAACTTTGGCAACCGGTATCCCGGATGCGCTCTTGACCAGTTTAAGCGGTCACTGCTGCAGCGCAGCGAGCTGGGCCCCCAGTTCTACTATGCCCTCGATATTGCCGACCGAATGCTCTCGTTTGACGCAGCGTGGTCGGGCGTGCGCGATACCAACAAGGGCTTCAAAAAGGAGATGCAGACGGCCAACGTCAACCTCTCGCTTGTCAACGCGCAGATTGCCTTGTTCCATGCATGGGAGGTGTTGCTGCTCGAGCTGAGCGTGTGCCTGCTGCCCCGAAACCGCCGGTTGCCTGTGGTCATGCTGCAACTGGCCGAACAGTGCCTGACGGCAAATCTGAACAGCCAAGGCCCCGAGCTCATTTTCGTCAAGATTGCGCAGAGCAGAGCCAGCCTTGCCCTTATGTTGCTGCAGCGCCTCTCCGAATACGCCTTGCTTCCCAAGGACATATCTCAGCTCCTGCTGACCGTGTGGACAAGCATCAACAACGTCGAGAACCCATGGTCGGCCGACAGCTCTCCGTACTATCGCACCCTCCTCCGGATCCTCTACTTGGTCCTGCGCGGGGCGCGGTGTGGCCAAAGCGAAGAGGCGAGCGGCGCCAACGCGGCACGTGGGAGTGTCGAAGGCGGTGGTGCAGCTGTGCAGGAATCTGCGGCTGGCCCTGCGCCGGGAGACAGCCCCATGGTGGTGTCGACCACGCAGACCGTCTTGAACGTGCTGGACCGCGTGGTGGCACACGGCTTCCGTGCGCTCGTGAGCATCGTGCACGATGAAGACACCGAATCACGGCCCGAGGACTTTGCACTGTTGACGGCCGTTTTGCAAGCCTGTCTGGCCACGCCAGGCATGAACGAGTGCCAGTCGCAGGTGCTCAATATCACGGCATCGCACGACGTGCTGCACGTTGCCACGTCCCTCTTCTCGTGGTCGGACAAACTGCTTGTCGACGACCGGGACCCGGTTTACGGCGAGCTGAGTCTCCTCTTTCTGTTGGAGCTGTCGTCCTTGCCGGTTGTGGCCGAGCAATTGGCATGCGACGGGTTCCTCAGCCACCTGGCGTCTGCCGGCTTGGCCGGGCATATGCGGCGGCCAGGCGTGTCGCCCTTTTCGGACGTGGCCGTATCGCAGCGCTGCTACAGCATATGGGCCAAGGCCGTTCTGCCTCTGCTCGTCAACATCCTGATTGCCCTGGGCACGAGCATCGCGCCCGAGATTGCTTACGTCCTCAATCAATTCCCCAATCTTCTCGAGGCGAGCGTGCAGCGATTCGAGGCGCCTGGGCTGAGCCGGACGTCGGTGGCGACACTGCGTGATGCGGGCCGGTTCGCCAACACCAGCGGCCCGCCGCTGACGCTTCTCGCTGTCAACGAGGTCCATTCTCTGGCGCTGCTGACACGCGTGCTCGAGGTTCTGCGCGTCAACCATGCTCGCGAGATTCCGCCAGTCGTATGGGAAGCTGGCCCGGTGCTGGAGAGCATTGACTTTTGGCTGTCCCGGCCCCGGCTGTTGCGGGAGCGCCTCGTGCCTTTGGGCGCCCGCGAGAGCGAGTGGCGGCTTGCGGATGCGCAGCATTTCAAGGGGCTGGCCGAAAATCGGCTAGAAGAAAAGGTGATCCAGCTCATGAGCGCGGTCAAGACGATCCTCAGCGACGACGAGGCGGAATAGAGAGCGCCACAAGGACGTGGGGCCCAATGACTGACATTTGCGTCTTCATACCTGACATTTTAGCCACTCATTTGCGTGTTTATCATTGGATGTTGGAATCTGGACAGGTTTGGGGTTTTTTTATCTCGTTCTTTTATTATCTCGTTTTTTTTTATCTCGTTCTTTTATGCATGTTGCGGGCCACTCAGTCTAATACGAACAAGTTGCACACGAGCACAGCGGCAACAAACACGGATCTGCAGGATAGTCACCTATGCGTTCTCGTCACCATTGTCGTCACCAAGCTCAACCAAGCCGCTGTTCATATTCGTTTGAAAAAGATGCGATTTGCCTGCCCAGGAGCTCGCCCCCCGTAAATGCGTGAAACCCGTGATCGCATAGCTAAAAATACAAGAGACCCTCTTGATGATGTTGTCCCTGCGGTTCGGCCACGACCTGCCTATCCGTCATGCGTGTTGCCGATTTGTATCCTGTTCGGCGGTCCTTTTTTTAAAAAAAATTCTTCGGGCCCAGTCGTCGCCGTTGACATCGCCGCCGCCGCCGCCGCCACCACCACCACCGCCGCCTATCTCTGCTGTTGCTGCTGGTTCATCTCGGCGTTGTGCTCCTGGAAGCGCTCCGACAGGCGCTGCTGCGTGGCCAGCGCCTTTTGCACGCAGCGGGTGATGCAGCCGCTCTCGCGGGTGGACACGGACTTTGAGGTGAAGTCGTCAATGCATGACGCGAAGCAGTGGTCGACAAGGTTGGAAAAGAGGCCGATAAACTCCTTGACCTGGCGCTTCTGCAGGCGCTGCTCCAGCTCGCGTGTCTCGGCAGCAGTAAGGCTACAGATTGGGACCATGGTTAGCAAAGCTCATCGTCGCGATGAAACGTTGTGGAAGCCCGACGGAGCCAGGTCAGTCCAGGGGGGACATACCCGTCCATTGTGTCGGTTTGAGCTTGGAAAGGAAGAAGAGGCTGCCAAGGCGATGTGGGGAGGGGACAGAATTTCGTCGGTTGTCTGGTGGGATACGTGTTGGTCGTCGTGATCGAAACCGAGAAAACCCTTACGTCGATGCGTCGAACCAAGCCCACCGCTAAAAAAGCGGGTCTGGCGCTTTCCGGCATTCTACTCGTAATCTTAGTCAGGGCTGCAGCCAATCACAAGTAAGATCCTTGAAGATGAAGCTTAATACTAGGGACGTCAGGGCAAAGCCTTCCCCATATTGCGACGTATGACAACAATTCCAGCTCCAGCGCACTTCAGACTTTGTATTACTCTCTACACTGTACACGAGGGATATGGGTGGTATAAGAAATAGGCAGAAATAGCCGGCAAAGAGACAATCTCCCCTCCAGACCACCCCCCCTACCCACGAGATAATGTCTCCGACCAGGCCGGGTCAGACAAAGTTAGATACGCCAGACAGCCACACGCAGTAGCCACCGCAGAGTGTTCTAATTATGGAAACAAGTGAGATCTGCGGTCAGCGCTGGGTTTGCCATTTAACATGCTCGCATCACAACGTCCTCCGCGTTTGTGCGGGGCACGGTGTTCTGGACGAGTATAATTCTTTATCATGACATTGTGAATGTGGAAAGGCCGGCAGTGAGAAGAGCAAGCGGTCTGCACACCACCAGGACGACGCTGTTCTCATTAAGCTCATGTAACAATCTCGCAGGCGATGCGACTGCACCCGCACCAGCAACACGGCAAACCACGTCAAAACTTGGGCAGACACGTACATGTGCTCATTTGTATTCGTCGTCCTTATTTTTGGCAGCCTGTTTCTTCTGTCCGTGGCTAGCCGCGTCTGGAAGCAGGCGACATCGCGACGTCATGCTGACGGGCGCAGCCATAAAACACAGAAAAGAAAGAGACGATACGAAAGCGGAGTGTCTGCTCAAGGCTCCAGTCATCGCAGCTCACAGAATAAAGGACAAGGGCTAGGCCAGCTGGCCGTTTAGCTCCAGGCTTCCTGTCAAAGACGAGCTTGAAACTGGATACAGGGCAATCAGGATCGTGGCGGGATTCCGGTACAGCCTCCCTGGCCCGCAACGCCACCGCTTGTTCTTGCTGCTGGCCTGCTTTGTGACAGATCCAGGCCGGGTGAGAGGATTTATGCAGCAGGAAACAACCGACGACGAGCACGGTTTGTGCGGCTGCCTGACATTCCAAGGATGTACAGAACATGGTAAGATACATATATTGTTGCCTGGTGTCCGAGCTGCCCTGAGTCGATCGCATCTGGAAGATCGATCGTCGACAAAGCCCCGGTTTGGCTCGCCCTCCCGTCATGGTGTCTTGTCTCTCAAAGCATACTCGTATGTCCAGTCGTGCGCGTCGTCGGCCAGGGTTGCTGCTGCTTCGCAGGGGCTGAGCAGGCACCAGTTCGCCGCCTCGGTTTGCGGTTCCAAGCTTCGTCTCTGACCCACCTAAACAAGGCTTTCAAAAACGCTTGTTTTTTTCCTCCCGCATACGTTGTCGTATTATTTCACCGTTTTTCTGTTCGTCGTTGGGCAGGACCCGAATCCCAATAGCAAAGCGCGACAATAATAAACAGAAAAAATCGAACCGGGAGATACGTGACAGGTCCTGCCCGTTTTCACTGCTTTGGGGCGGAAACAGCGGCGTGAAATGGAGATTTTGTGCTGAGACAAAGAGGCAAAAAAATACTCGTAGCCATTGTTTGTCCCCACTGTCCAGTGCACTACTCGTACTATCCTGTTGGCGCATCCAATGGCTGCCGGGCCCCTCCACCGTTCTCCAGCGGCTTCTGTTACTGTGGGCGGATGCACTGCTAAAATCAACGTCCATGGGCAGGGTGGAAACAAAGGCGGTGGCTGGCTGGCAGGCAGGAGCAAAGCAATGGGACATACGAGCACTCGTAAAAAGGGAAAGAACACATGTGGCCTGGAGAGAAGCGAAACAGGAAAGGGCAGCAGTTCTGGGCCAGAGGCCCAATGCCCACCGCTCTCCCTTTTTTTAGAAACAGCAGGCGCAATACGAGTATCTTACATAGGACAGCGAGTGCTCCAGACCCCAGCTGGAGCGCCTTCCTTCTGCTCCTCGTGTCCCCTCCTCGAACTACGAGTAGGAAGCGGCTCCCGCACCTACGTACTGTCATCTGCCCAAACCAGCAGGAGCACAGCATAGCGCGGTCAGGGCAGCTCAGGTCCAAACTTGCAGCAGTTTGGCGTGTGAGTCGCGCTGTCTCCCCCGCCGCTCGCCTTTAATACCCCTGGAGGCTTTTATCCCGCCCGCTGAGATTCTCCCTATTACCGCCTTTTTTCTTCTTCTGCCCAACGCCAATAATAGCGTGGGCGCTGGTCGCAGTAGCTCCTTCTTCGCTCTCCCTGTCGCCGCCTTTGCCCCTTCCCTCTTCCAGGTCTCTCTCGGCCTCTTCTTCAGAAACCTCCATTCGCGACTCTTCGTCCCTCAGCCTCTCCCTTGCACACTTTTCTTCATCTGCCGTGTATCGCATCGTCGCCCTCGATCTCCCCGCCCCCCCGAACAGCGACAACGGCCTCCTCCTGCGACCTCGACTACGGTTCTGCCATTGCGCTCTTGCTGACTGTCCCGCCTCCCTCCGCCCCGTCTTGCTCGGTTCGATCCCAACGCTTCGCCCACTGGCGCTCGGTTGCGCGCGCTTCGCCTTTTCCTCCCTCTTGCTTCACGGCCCGGCCTTTTGAGGCCGCGCACACAGCCGCCGGGCCTCAGAGTCCGTCAGCCGCCTTGTTTGGTTGCGCTCCCGCGCTTGCCTCGGCGACCTCGGATTCTTGCGGCTCGCAGCGCTGGGCCACGCTCCAACGGCTGCCTTTACCCAAAGCATAAGCATAATACCCGCGTCTTCTTCGCCCCGAACACGTTCGGCCGACGTGAGCAACCGTCTTTTCTTCTCCGCCGAGAAAACTCTCGAGCCTCCTCCCCGCGCACCGTCTATGCCGCCAACGACCGCCTCCTGCGATTGCTTTGTCCGTTTTTCCACACATGCCACGCGGCCCCTTCGCGACAGCTTGCACGGCCACGTTCACCTCCCTCGACGCCTCCACCTCGGCTCCAGCGCCGCTGCAGGGCTGGCTTCCTTCGCCGGGGCGACCTCGTTCTCTGCCTCGCGAACTTTGGATGCATAGGCTGCCGTCGCTTCGAGCGCCCGCGTAGCTGCTTCTTGCCGGCCCGCCGACTCGGCCGTCGCGCCGCGTCTCCTGTCGTCGCCGTCGTTGTACGATGAAGGCGTCTGGCCCTCCGGCCGCAAACAACTCGGCGTCCCCGTCAGACAGTCAGACGGGCGTTTCCTCGCAGTCTCTCTACCAGCAGCCCCTGCAACCAGCACGCGCCATGCCACAGCAGCCGCAACAGCAACAACAACAGCAACAACAACAGCAACAGCAACAGCAACAGCAACAGCCACAGCAACAGCAACAACAAGGCCAACTCCTTCGCCAGTCTCTGCAACAGCCGCTAGCGCCGCAGCAGCAACGAGATCGCATTCCCGCGCCGTTGGGCCCGCTGCAGCCGCTTACCCCGAATGCTCTACGTCACCTGCCAGAGTCGCCTGCTTCTCCTCCCGCAATGCCACCACCACAGAGTGCCGCCTCGCCGCCTACCAAGCGCGACCTGAAGTCATGGTGGAAGGGCTTCAAGTTGCAATCACGGAATCACGACGTACAAGGTAAATCTTCTGCTTGTTTCCTATCTTGTTTTCTCGTCTCCTGGTGGGTTTGTCTGCTGGGTGTGGAATGGCAGGCCGTCTGGCCACAGGCATCGCGCGTCCGCTTAAACGAGAGCCGGGCACCTGCATTCAAACAGTCCGTCCGTCCGTCCGTCTGCCAGCCAGGACCACAGCCGTCTCAGACGGCGCGGCTCTCGTTTCTTTGAGATCCCGCTCTTCTCCAATTGGCTCTTCGATGGCGGCCATACGCCTTGCGAGCCGCAGTCCCTATTACCGCTACGATCCTGCAAAGGCATGCGCCGCGCTCTCTGTCTCACCATTGAAGAGGAGCCGGCAAGACCACAAACGTGGTACAGCACTTGCCACGGACGCTCCCAACTTACCAAGGGTCAAAAGGCGGGCATGGAGAGGACCTGCAGCCAGCGCGATGAAGTTGTGGTGGGATTTGTGCAAAGTTGTTTACGCCGGGGCAGGCATGGGACCCATGGCTTTGCACGTCGCGATTGTCGGCTTGAAATTGGCGGGTGGCTAACATGGTTCTTTTGCAATCACAGAACGAGCACCACAGGGCATCTTCGGTGTGCCCTTACGACAGAGCATCACATACGCAAACGTGGCCATCTCGCTTATCGACGAGAATGGGAGGAGCTACATTTATGGCTACGTCCCTATTGTCGTCGCCAAATGCGGCGTCTATCTGAAAGAGAAAGGTAGGTCAATGAGCAAGACCCTTTTTTTTCATATGTCGCTAACCTTTTATGACAGCCACTGAAGTCGAGGGTATCTTCCGGCTGAGTGGCTCAGAGAAGCGAATCAAGGAGCTCAAGCTTGCTTTCGACTCACCCGACCGGTACGGAAAAGGTCTTCCCTGGAATGGCTATACGGTACACGACGCTGCCAACGTCTTGCGTCGTTACCTCAACGACCTGCCAGAGCCTGTTGTCCCGTTGGATTTCTACGAGCGTTTTCGAGAGCCTCTTCGTCATGCAACCCAGCAGGGTTCCAGTGATGCCGATGGGCCTCAATTTGTGGACAATTTCGACATGGGCGCCGCCATTCGCGAGTACCAGCGCCTGATCACAGAACTGCCACCGCTCAACCGCCAGCTCTTGCTTTACATCCTCGATCTGCTGGCTGTTTTCGCCGCAAAGTCCGAGGTCAACCGCATGAACTCGCAGAACCTCGCAGCCATCTTTCAGCCCGGTATCCTCTCGCACCCGAACCACGCAATGGCCCCCGAGGAGTACCGGCTGAACCAGATCGTGTTGATTTTTCTCATCGAAAACCAAGACCACTTCTTGATCGGCATGCGTGGCACGGCCGCGGACGAGAGGACCGTCCAGGAGGTTTCGAGAGGCACGCCACCCGTCACGCCTGGTCTGCAGATGGAGGGTGCTGGTGTTGTGGGTGTCACGCGCACGGCCTCAAACGCCAGTGCCGGTGCCGAAAGTGTTGCACGGGACGGCAAGATTCGTCGTAACCGGTCGACCTCGTCCAGGAATTCACGGCACTCGGGCCACAATGCAGGTTCTAGCATCGCTGGGTCTGGCAAAAACAATGCCAGCAGCAGCAGCAGTGGTTTTGGCAGTGCCGGGAATAACCATGTCGGCCATGCCGCAAGCCCGCGCAGCAGCAGTCCGGCCATTGCCACGACGCCGACAACGAGCCCAAGCGGTGGCGGCCTGGCCCGCAGCAACACACTGCCAGCCAGGTCGCCGGGTCTCGGCCCCGGCCGATTTGCAAAGCGAACCGATCCATCGGGCAGCCCGGTCTCGCCTTTGACGCCGATCCATGCCCACCCATCACAAGCCGCCCCCGCCTTCGACCCGGTTGCGGAAGTCGTCACGCCGGCCGAGGATGCCAATTCGCCCGACCCATTCACGTCTGCTGCCATGGAAGGAAAAGGCCACGTCGCGCCAGCACCGCTTCCAGCACCGAGCCTCGGCTTCTCGCCCGTCTCTCCAGTCTCTCCAGGTGGAGCGACAGCCGCGACAGCAGCGGCAGCAGCGACAGCAGCGACTGCAGCGACAGCAACGCAGCTGGCCACCGAAGGAGCCGCGAACACGCCATCGAAAGAAAGACGGTTCCAGCTGTTCCAGCGCTCCAACACCAACGAAGGCGGTGCTGGAGAACTGCGTCCACAGCCCAACAAGCTGAAGAAAAAGCGGCTGCCAAGCAGCGCAAACCCAAGTGCGCAGAGCTCCACGGTTTCGTTGCCACCATATTCCGCGCATGCTTCTCCCAGCTTCGAACCGGCCACCAACCCACTCGACGAGCACACAAATCAATCTACGAATGATGTGTCTCGGGGGCACCCAAAAGAAAGTATCGCCACCGGATCTGAAGGACCCGCCGAGTCTACACCCCGCGTGTCCCAGGTTCCGTCTGCAGCTACCACGGCGACAACGACGCCCACACCGGCTGCGGCTGCCGGAGCCGCAGCACCTGGACCGACACAAGCATCCGAGCCCGCACTGCGGCCACAAAGGAACTCGCCACCCACATCACTCCACAGCTCCTTCAACGAGGTATCGGATATTGACCAGGTCGACGTCGCCCCGCCGCAAGAGACGTCCAGCGAACCGGCGGAAAAGGCCAAGAAGCGTCTCTGGCGGTTATCGAGACGCCGTGACGACATGCAGCAGGCCACCATGCCAGCCCCAGCAGCTGGGGCACAGCAGCCCGCCGTTCCCCACCCATCCACAAGCAATCTGAGCTCTGTCTCGGTATCGCCAGGCCAGGGCTCTAGCCTCGGCTCAAACGTGCACGCAGGCATCAGCACAAGCTCAGTGGGGAGCGGCGGCCCATCTCTCAGCGGCGTCGGGTCGTTGTCCTTGGCAGGCGCGAGCGGTTCGTCTGATCCAGCGCTTGTCCATGCCGAAGGACATGAGTCGGGAAAAGGCGACGACCAAGGCAAAGGCAAGATCTCTGGTTGGATTAAGAGCAAATACCGAGAGGCCAAGGAGACTGCAGAACAGCGCCGGAACAAGTCGCCGTCGCCGACAGACCAGTTGGGCACATCAACGTCCACCTTGTCTGGGGTCATGCGCGGGAAAAGCCTGGACCTCGATCGCGTGGCAGAGGAAGCCGAAGAGTCGAAGAAGTGATTTCGACTGTGTTTTTTTTCCTCTTTTCGCAATCCTCTGTCCCCATTTTTGTTGAACTACACGCCCCCCGGCAGGTGTTGGGAGTTCCGTTATGTGTTTATGCTTTGTTTTTCAGTCCTGTTGGTTTACGATGAGACCAAACCACGTCGATTGGCAATCGCCAGGAGGCAACAAAACACGTACAAAAAAAGGCCGTGGTGGCTACCTGGCCCGGCTGGCTATGTTTATTCCGTGCTCTCGTGGTGTATCACCGGTTTTCTCTCCCTGGTTTTTGTTTTTTTGCTCGTTTTTCTTATACCTTATTCTCACCTCCTCCCTTCCACATGGCAATTTGCTGTATGTGCGTTTTCACTTTTTTTCTTGTTGTTTTTCTTTTTCTTTTTCTTTTTCTTTTCTCATTTTGGACGGTGTGTCCGCAACGAAGGATACCCCAAGAACACTTTCAAGCCGTTTTAACCTTTTTTGAGAACATGGAGTTTTATTGTGTTTATTTCTCTCGTTGCCTCTTTTTGGCTACACTCTCGTCACTCCACCTCGTGAAGAGGTTTTTAACGAAGGCAATGAAATGATGCTTTTCGCTAATATTGGCCTTGTGATTTCGGAAACCCAAGCGACGTATTAATACTCCGTACATTCGGCTCCACTTTTATAGGGTTGTGGAAAAACGACGGAAAGCAGGTCACACAGTTTACGATGTAACGAGTCTGATCAAAGTGCAACGACAATGCTGTCTACGGGTATATCTACGAGTATATATGTCGTGATCAGGGCCCGATCTGTGCACGTATTGGCGCATCTTCAGCCCAGGCCAGACAGCAACGCATTGCCGGTTAAGAAACAAGAGCGAAAAGAGCGCAGTCCATGTCGCATGTGCACTTCCTGAGAACCTTTTCCAAATGCGTACAACTCTATTAAAGGATCAGATAGCACCCACCCGTACGAAAATAGCCGCCAGCCCGTCGGTGTGGCTTGGACCATTCCCCCTGCCCACAGAAATAGGGCCGTTGGACGTCTGCCGCAGCTCTGGGCGCCACCTGCAGCGCTGTGATGGGCGCACCGTCTCCATTGCCGCCCAACTGGGTCTGGGCCGGTGCAGGGTCGGAGGCGTCTCGTCCAAGGAGACCATCTGCACCGGCAGAGGTGCATGGGAAGAGGCAGCGAGAAGGCACGAGGACCAGTCGTTGCGGAAGAAGCCAGAGATGTCCCTCTCTTCAACGAGCACAAGCATCCCGAGCTAAAGGAGCCAAGGCACGGAGACAGGCGCTTGAGCTTGACAGACCGTACGAGGGGCGGTCAGGAAAACAGATTGTATCTTTTTACCGAGCACGTTGGAAGCCGCTCTTCGGCCTTTGACGGCAGCGCTAAATGAATACAAAAAGGCCGTTCTCTTGCAAAAACACGACCGTGGCACGCCTTGTGCGCCTTGCAATCTCAGGAAAAGCCGTCCCAAATTCAGAGACGGGGCTGGGTGCCGGCTAGGCTCCTTTTCGCGCATTTGTGGCTTGATGGGCACCTGTACGATCAATACGAGAGGTGTGCGTGCGGCCAGGCCTACGGAGAAGCGTGGTCACCATGCAGTATTGGGACTGAGACGATACCGGAAGGGGAGAAGCAAGCAGGAGAATACGTCAGCCTCTATCTGCGCACGCTTTCCGCTCGACCCTTGACGGGCCATGAGATTGAAGCTATTCATGGCTAACAGTGCCAAGACACCAAAATGAAGAGACGAGTCTTTGGCCAGGCCCTTGTCTGCTCCCGCAGGATTGCTGTCATGATACTTGAGGGGGGCTTGGACTCGACGCCGAGCACCCATTGGGCCTAGTAGCCTCTGCTGAAGGATCACAACAAAACAAATACAGGAATAGGGGGCTTGAGGTCTGCTTTTTGTGCAGGGAGTGGAGGAAAAGCGGGTACTGCAAAGAGAACCAGAGGAGACGGCTGAGCGAGCAGCGGAAGGATGGCAGAAGGAGGCTCTGTCGAGCGAGTGCCTTTCGTCCTCTTTTTCTCTCTGTCCGGCCAGTTTCTGTCCCGTTACTTGTACTTGTTACCAATCCTCGTCGTCGTGCCGTACTTGTCGCCGTACTCGACGCGAACGTCCTTTGGTTTTCTTTTTTTTCTCTTTTTTTTTTTCAGAATTTGTCTTTTTCCTCGTCTTTTCTCTCTCTCACGGTTCTCTTCTCCCCTCCCTTTACCGCGATCCACACGCTCAACAAGCCGAGGGTCTCGGCCTTTGAGAATCACACATAAGGGTACATCGTCAACCCTCATCGCACAGAGCGAGGCAAACGCATCAAGACCACCGTTGCTGCAACCTCGGACCACGGGAGCCATCCCACGTGCCGGCCCGCCATGTCGGTTCTCGCCCTCACGACGACCTTTGTGCCGGCGTCGTCCTGCACCATCGACCTCTACCAGATTCAGCAGCCGAACCTGACATGTGTCATTGGCACGACCATCGTGCCCTGCGTCTACTACCACCTGGGCGCCAGCACCAGCACATCGAACTGCTTCCCGTCTGGATGGACCGACGCGACCTCTGCCTACTTCTCGCCGGGCATCTGCCCGTCCGGCTACGTCGAGGCATGCAGCAGCATCAAGGGCAATGAGACGCGCGCCACGTGCTGTCCCACGTATGTCCTGCCCTGCGTCTGTCGTTGATTCCATCCTCTGCTTGTCTGCTAACTCGCGCCAAGGGGGTTCCAGTGCCAGACAAGCACCTACTGGCCGTGGTACGAGACGAACCCATGTACCTATTCGATGACGACAAGCGAGACGTTTGTGTACACGACCAGCATCATTGGCAAGGGCAACGTTGTGTCTACCGTGACCGAGCAGCAAGGCCTCAACGCGTACGGCATAAAGATCCGCTACCAGTCGACGGATTTCGCCTCGTCCACGTCCTCGCCCACCTCGTCCAACGCCAAGGCCACCACGACCAGCAGCGGCAGCTCGGCCAGCCAGACCGGCAACGGCGGCGACAGCGGCGGCGGCGGCGGCCTGAGCTCGGGAGCCAAGGCGGGCATCGGCATCGGCGTCACTCTGGGCGTGCTTGCCTTTGTCGGTGCCGCTGTCTTTTTGTTCCTGCGCAATCGCCGCGCCGTCGCCGCCGCCGCCGCCGCTGCAGCTGGCGGCGCTGAGGGTGCGGCCGGCGGCGGCGGTGCTCTCAGCAGCGGCCCGGCCGGCAGCCCGAGCTCGGGCGTTGCCTACACGGCCGTGCCAACAGGGTCGCCGGCCCCCGAGCAGCCAAAGTACTTTTACGACGCCAATGCTGCGATGAACGTCAACGTTGCCGAGGCGCCAGGCCAGCCGTGGGCGGCGCCACCCGTCGAGGCGCCGGCCCAGTCGTGGACGCCGCCCGTCGAGCTGCCGGTAGAGCACCAGCAATACGCCCAGGTGCCGAAGCATCAGTAGTGCCCGGCGGGACGGGGCGGGGCCGGCGTCGGAAGAAGCAGCAGCACAGCCGCGGTAAGCGGAGGCGTGTTGGCCTAATGCAAGGATCGACGGCAGACGACAGCAGACGATGGCATCCGACGTGGCAACGCCCGGGTCTCGAGGGAACGGATGCACGTTGGAGAGGCCAGTTATACGCATGGGTGGGCAGAGGCACCTTGTCTTTCTTTTGGTTCTTCTCTTCCTTTTGGATATATCTGTGCTTTACTGGAGCTCTTTTTTGCGGGTTTTGCTTGTGCCTATTTGTCATTTTTTTTTTCAACTAGCCGATACTACTTTGTTTCATGGCACACGAGACACTGAGCATTAATCGAAAAGAAATTATGAAAAAACACTGCATGTTGCGTCTTTTCTCGCCCGCTGGAAAGGAGTGTCGGCTTCCGGGACGGCTCCAACTCTTGCGGCGCCATTCCGCGCGGGTTCCGTCGGATTTTATCGGCGCGGACCGTCGGCCGTCCCCGCCAAGATCAAAACATATGTACAAAGTACATCGTATCGTAGCGAGAGGAGCCACATGTCCTGTTGTTGAGAATGGCGGGTGGTCTCCCGCCACTGCTCGATTTCCCCAGAAACAAGATCGGCCTGTACCCCAGATTCCAGTGTTTCGGTCTGTCAGCTCTCTCGTCTGGGGCCGAGAAATAAGTCTAATCTCGCCGTCCGGGACATCGCCCCGGCCACCACCCCGTGCTGGCCCTGTCTCCAAGTTGTTTTCTCTTTTCTTCCAGGGACGATACCCGTCATATATATGCAGCAAGGCTCAATCGATTGCCCCTATAAAGCGTTGTTGCACACGGCCGTCTTTGTGACACTTTTACAGCAGGATTCCTATAGCATTGCTCCTCGGCAATTTTTGGAAAGCCGCCTTTCCAGCATCAAAGGCCATTATGTCTCTCATGAGATAAGATCCCAGCCAAGGGCTACGCCTGTGGAGACAGCCCAGGAGTTAATATCAAGATCAGTGATATACTTATATGCCTAGACCGAATACGAGACTTGCAATTGCATAGACTACTAACTCAAATCAACAAATTGCAGAGTTTGTCCTCGAAATATATCTATGAGAGTCCACAGGGTTTCTCTGCCATGGTCGTGAACCGGACGCTGTGCCGACTTCTTTAGCTAAGCAGGGGACTCTTGCAAGCATCTCCGTACACACGATGGGAAAATGTGAGACTGGCCGCTTTGTGCTTCGGCGCGGCATTCCCGATGGTGGCTGCTTTTGTCTCCAGTGCGCAGTCAGCAGCTACCGGGCACGGTTTTGCGTCTTTCGTGGGGGGAAAAGGAATCATCGACGCCACACGTGGAAAAAAGCTGTTGCAAACGGCCAATGGCGCAAGCCCGGAATGAAAACCAATCAGAACAAGGGCCGTGGCTCGAAAAGGATCAGCGGAAGACGGGGGCCGAACGGAAAGAAAATAGGCCAGGGCCAACGTTGGCCCCGAACACCGGAGTGACCCAGGACTGGCCCGGAGGCGAAAGAGGCAGGAGAGGCAGCGGTGATGGCCAAGGCGATGCGCCAAGGGGCCAAGACGGCAGAAGCGCGGTCTGTGTTTCTTTCTTTCTTTCTTTTTTACTTTTACTTTTTATTCTTTTTGTGTCTCTTTCGACGCTTCTTCATCCTGCACGGCATTGACTTTTTCCCCCCTAGCCAACTCGGCCTTGCGTCCAAAACGGCTCTTTCTTTTTTTTTTTTTTCTCAAGCATTTTTTCAAGCATTTTTTTCTCATTTCTCATTTTTCTCATTTTTCATTTTTATTCCCGCTAAATTAATTTTAAGAGCGCTTGCTAGTTCCCCGAAGCTAATACACGCCTCCGCATTTGTGGGTAGGTCCCGTCCAATTGCCGGCAGGCTTTTCATCCGTCTTCCATACGTGACCTGCGCGTGGAGAAGGCTTGCTCATAGCAGGAACGACATGTGAGACAAGCAACGGACGAGAGGACCATGGCTGAATACGAATGGGGGAGAAATTACTCGCCGAAGGAAGGAAGCCGCTCCTTCCTGGCCGCGCGCGACGCGGAGCGTAACATGTACTCGTAGAAACAAAGTCTGCGAAAATTGAGAAAAAGACAAGGGCCGTGGAGAGGCTCCGCTGATTGCCCCGATCTCGGTTCTCTTCTCCGTGGAACGAGAGCACTGACTCACAAAGAGCCCAAGGGACCGAGTCCGAAGCGTGGCGGTCGCGTTGCAAGCAAGACTCTACCATAGCAATGTAACGACCGCCACGCCGGGAATCGACCGAGCCATGTCTCCGCTGTACACAGTATATGTATATTGATAGGCCGTCGACTCGGGACCGGTTTTGTTGATCCGTATAATACGAGTGGTCTTGCTTTGGAAGGTCTTTTCTTTCTTTTTTAAACTGCACCTTCCTCGATTCCCGCCCTCTCGGCCCCTTCCTCGTGTTTCCTGCGCCTCCCTGCCTCGCGCCTTCCTTGCCAACCCCGACCGACACCTCTTTCTTTGTCCGGAAAGCGCGCCCAGGAGCACTAGTCCTGTGAACCCAACGGCCAGCCAGACGCCGGATGCAGCAAGGCATCTCGTACGTCAACTGTTCCTCCGCGCCCTTGGCCCTCCGTCCCTTCCTGCTTCTCTCCTTCCTTTCTTGCCTTCGCTTCCTCCGCCAATGCTCTCTCCGCATCGCTCGCCTCCGCACTTTCCTTGGCCCAACCCCCTCACTCTCGACTCCCGCCTTTTCATCCCAAACCAACGCCTTCTTCTTGATACCTTTCCCTTTTGGACCGTCTAGTTGGTCCCTGTGACGCCTCCTTCTCAGCCGTTGCCTTGTTTATCCCCACGCTCGCTCCTTCCCCATACTTTCCCCGGCCAAAAGTTCAGACCACCGTCTTTCCGTTTGCCGAACTAACCAATAATACCCGTATTTAGATTTCTCCTTAAACATCGCCATCCCACCTCACCAGCAGCCGTGAGCACGGGCGGGCACTGGGTTCTCAATTTTCTCTGTGCTACGGGAACACGGCAGTAGACTTATATTGCCTGGCCGTCCCACGGGCCGTCTTTTTCTGGGAGACGTCGATCACTGCTTCCTTCTCGTGTACCCTCTCCCCTTGCCTTTTTTATTTTATCGTCCTTCCCCGACAGATTCTTTCAGCCTTAGATAGGCCGGTGCATCTGGAAAGCAAAAGTATGGGGCTCTTCAAAAAGTGTAGGTCCTCTCGTCGATGATTTTTTTTCTCTGGCCTCCGCTGTCGGGTTGAGTCCCTCTGACACACAACAGCCCCGGCCGCGTCGGTTGACAACGGCTCTACCTCCAAGGAGGGCGCCTCCGCGTTTGGCACCGACAATGCCGCCGTCCTCCACGGCGACGAGGTCGTCGGCAACATTGGCAGCGGCGTCCGCGACGCGAGCCCCGGCGCTGTCGACAATTCCAACGTCCCGGTCCCGCCGCACACGACGCATGCCAAGCTGATCCGCCGCATCGACTTCCATGTCGTGCCCTTCCTCGCTATGCTGTACCTCGTCGCCTTTCTCGATCGCATCAACATTGCCAACGCCAAAATCTTTAGCCTGTCCGACGATCTTAAACTGACGGGCGTAGAGTACAACACTGCCCTGACCATCTTCTTCGTGCCCTACATTGTCTTTGAGCTCGCCTCCAACATTCTTCTCAAGCGCTTCTCGCCCCGCGTCTGGCTCAGCTGCTGCGGCATGTGCTTTGCCGCCGTCACCGTCTTCCAGGGCCTCGTCCAGAACTACAGCGGCCTTTTGGCCACGCGCTTTTTCCTCGGTCTCTTTGAGTGCGGCATGTTCCCTGGCTGCTTCTACCTCCTTGGCATGTGGTATCGTCGCGAGGATGCCCAGCGCCGCTACTCCTTTTTCTTCTCGTCCACCTCGCTGGCCGGTGCTTTCGGCGGCCTTTTGGCCTCGGCCATTGGCAAGAGTGCGTTTCCCTCCTGCGACACTTTCTTTCTTTCTTTCCTTTCCTTTCTTTTTTTTCTTTCCTAACCTCTGCCAGTGGACCTCATACGCGGCTACAGGGGCTGGCGCTGGATCTTTATCCTCGAGGGCGCCGCCTCGTTTGCCATCTGCTTCATCTTCCTTTTTACCTTCCCGTCTTTCCCAGAGCAGGCCAAGTGGCTGCGGGAGGACGAGCGCGAGTACATCAAGGCGCGCCTCAAGGACGACCAGGGCAACAGCGGCGCCGAACGCAAGGTTACCTTCCGCGACATCCTGACGGTCATGCGCGACTACAAGATCATCCTCGGCGGCTTCATGTACTTTGGCCTTATCGTGCCTGCCTACAGTTACGCCTTTTTCAGCACAACCATTATCAGGACGTACAACTACGGCACCATCCAGACGCAGCTGCACTCCGTGCCGCCATGGGCTACGGCCTTTGGCTTCTCCATGATCGTGGCCTACTTTTCGGACAAGACGCGCCACCGCTTCCTCTTCACCATTGGCCCCATTTGCCTGCCGATTGTGGGCTTCTCGATGCTGCTGGCCATCGACGACAACCTGCACGCCGAGTACGCCGCCTTGTTCCTCATCTGCGCCGGCACCTACTCGGCCATGCCCGTCATCGTGTGCTGGTTTAGCATGAACCTGGCCGGCCACCGCCGTCGCGCAATTGGCGTCGCCTGGCAGATCGGCTTTGGCAACATTGGTGGCATTATTTCCACCTATGCATTCACCTCTGACGACTCGTTCACCAAGGGCTACGCCATCTGCATCGCCTTTGTTCTGTTGAGTGCTCTGTCTTGCTGCTTGTACTTTGCCTCGCTGGTGATGGAAAACCGCCGCCGTGAAAAGGCAGTCCGTGATGTCGGATTGACCGAATACGAGAAGACGGAGCTGGGCGTAAGTTTTCACCCACCCCCTGATAACAAACGCGGAGAGACAGTGTTCACTAACATACGCTCCAGGACCTGAACCCCGACTTCCGCTACATGTTGTAGGGGGGCGTGCAATGGTGTAAAATTGGATTGATGATGTGAATATTTTGGTTACGGGATAGGTTAAAAATAACGGCACCCATTTGTTTTGGGACTTGGTACTTGGGGAAATGCAAAACAAAAAAGGGCGTCTGCAGTACAGAATTAGGGGCAGACCTTGGAAACAAAAACAACTTGAGCAAAAAAAAAGTTTTCTCGTCTCGCGTCGGTCATCCACATCAGCCCCGTACTGTACTATTATTGCATTACTCGTATATACTACTCGTATGCCACGTGCATATCGTAGCCTATCTTACACGATGGTCACTCACAACTAGACTAACTTTTTGGGTGCATGTGTCAGTTCGTCGTATGTCCGCTCTGCGTCCGGGTGGCTTGCGTTGCTGAACACGCCTGTATCCCACACGACGAGGGAACTGGATCTGCGCCAGTCTTCATTGAAGAAGCCGTTCCACCCGACCCACGCCCGGCGCAACGGCGTCTTCACGCCGAGACCGGCACCGCCGGTGGTTGGATCCCCGGATGCAAAGTAGTCGTTGAGCAAGCCCTCGATCCCCTCAAACCCAACAATGTACCGGGGCACCTCGCCGCCGAAATGCTCGCCACGGCGCGGCCACAGCTCTGTCGACAGGAACCGGGACGGGTTGGCATAAAAGCGGTCGGCCTCGTCGAGGTACGCGGCGCGCTCCGCTGACCGGGGCGCGGTGCCGAGGGGCGGCTCGCACGTGAGGGCGCGAGCGCGCAGGCCGGGGTAGACGAGGCGCGAGCGCCAGGGCGTCGAGTGGCAGGGGGTCAGGAACAGAGCAAACAGCTCGTCGCCGTCGCCGTCGGACCGTGCTGTCGCTGCGGCTGCCGAGAAGAAGGCGTCTGGGTAGGTGTCGTACGAAGGAAGCGCGCTGGCGGGGATCTCGAGCCAGTCGTGGTGGATGCGCTCGTACTCGGCGCGGAGAAAGGTGAGCACGCCGAGCGGCGCCGGCTGGTGCAACAAGGACAAGAAGACGGCCAGCACGGCGTTGGCGGCGAGCGCGGCGCAGAGAAGCTTCTTGTGGCGGAGCGCGGTCGTCGTTGTGGACGCGGCAGCGCCTCGCGGGGCCTCGGCGGCCGTCGCCACCACGCTGTAGAATGCAGCAGCATGCGGCGCTGCCAGGACCAGGAGGATGGGCAGGAGCGGGTAGAGGAAGCGGACCTCTTTGTGGGCAATGAGCGACATGGCAGAGACGGTGGCCACCACGGCAAAGGAGAGCGCCCTGCGCGCGTTGTCCCGGCGGACGGGCAGCACAAGGGTGCCGTCGGCGGCCTTGTGCGGCGCTTCCGTCGTGGTCTGGGCCGACGCGGGCGCGGCAAGCGAGGCGTACAGCGCATACAGGGCAAAGGGCAGCGCCGTTGTTGTCAGCAGCGGCAGCCCCTGCGTCAGGTAGTAGTGCCAGGGGTTTCTGCCGTAAAAAACGGCCACGTCTTGGGTCAGGTTGATGTCGAGGAAGGTGTAGGCCGGGAATGTCCACGCCCCGTAAAACAGGCGGTCAGACACGGCAGACACGCCCAGGACGATGCTGCCGCAGCCGAGGGCCTCCACGAAGAGGCGCCCGACCACGCCGGCGCCCAGGAACGCCGACGGGCCGTCCAGGGTCAGGCGCGTGACGGTCACTGTGGCCAGCGCAAGCCAGATGAGGACGTTGGTCGGGCGCAGAACGACTGCCGTCGCCGCGAGGACAAGAGAGAGACGGAGCCGGCCGGCGCCGCCGTCTGCAAAGAGGCTGCTCGACGGCCTGGCAGCCGCATCGCTGTCGAGCAGCTGCCACGGCCAGAGCGACAGGGCCGCAATGGTCAGGGTGGCCTCGAGGCCGTTGGAGAAGGTGCGCGCGCCGCAAAAGAACTGCCAGGGGCTCGCGAGAGCCAGCCAGAGCTGTTGCTGTTAGCAAGAGGGTCCCGGAAAAAAAAAGAAAAAGAAAAAGAAAAGAAAAAGACTTGAGGAGAGACATACGGCAGCCCAAGCAGCGTTGTGGCCGCGGCCGTAGAGCTGGCATGCCAGCCGCCAGACGCAGTAGTCGGCAAGGGCGGTAAACGAGGCCTGGACGAGGCCCGGCGCCGCAACCAGGATGTAGGATCGCAGCGGGCCGACCAGGTGCAGCACGCCGAGCACCTGCTCAAGGGCCGCATAGACGCCGGCAAAGAGGACCGGGTGCAGAGAGGCCCTCAGCCGGTGCTTCCACTCCCACGTCATCCACGCGCCGCTTGCAGGGCCGTGGGCCAGCTGCCATGCCGGCTCCAGCGCCTGGAAGTACTCGTCCGGCTGAAAAAACGTGCGCACCGCCAGCGACAGCAGCCAGCGCAGCGCCAGGACGGCCCACAGCACATCTGCCGACTGCGCGGCCGACACCTCGTGGTGCAGCGTGCCGGCCGTGGCGGCGGCGGCGGCCCGGTAGTCCGCCTCGAGCTGCTCCTTGGATGGGAAGCCGGACGCGGCCGCGGTCTCGGCGGCGGGCCGTCCGCCGCGCGCAGGGGCTGCCGGCGAAGCAGACGACGCCATGGCGTTGCGAGGCGCGGGGGCGGGACAAAACGGCGCAGCGAAAGAAAGGAAAGCAAAAGAAAGGGGAAGCGAACGTAAATTTAAAAAAATTTAAACGGCTGAGAAATCGACACGCGAGGCGCCGGCTACTCCGTCTCTGTAGGGGCCCATTTGACAAGACTGGAAATAAGGGACAAATACACGCCTTGAGCTGTGCGCAAGAAGCTTCATCGGTGCCTCGCTCCTCGACAGCTGGAAACGTGGACAATTTGATAGGATGAAGCTCACAGCTTTAGTGTGGCCGTGCCGAGTACAGTGTATACAGTGTTGACGGAATAATGCACTGTACCACGAGGCTTTTGGTTAGTCATCAGCCTCATCGCAAAATGGTGGGGGTGCATGCAATGGGACGGCACATGGCGCTCCAGTTCTTTTTGATGGCATTGGGCGAGGCAGGAGCGACCCAAATTCTTTGTGCTCGAGTTTCCACAGCCAGCAGATAGCACAAGCGAACATTGCCATTAGATAGCGTCAACGGGGCCTTGTGACCCACGCCTCTTGTTTGCGTCTCGCCGCCGTCCATCGGCCGCTTTCCGTCGGCATTGGCTTGGCTGGCGCATCCGATCCGGAGGGCAGGAATGCAAGGCACAGCAGTGGGAAGGAGCGAGTCGTGTAGGAAAGAGCGGCCTTGCGCGTCTCGTATTTTTTTTTCCCTGCATTGGCCGCCCTGCCATTCGCCGGCGATGACCCCATCGCGCCGGATACACCTGCACTTAGGGGTTTAGATAGAGTTTTGGCTGCGGAGTACGGCCAGCTAGTCGCAGGTAGCCTCCGTGCTCGCGGCGTTTCTGTGTGTCAACAGCCACCAACCGACAACCTTTTTGCGTTGTGGTTCGGCTTCGTTGTCTCGGTGGCACTTGCCTTTTGCTACACCTCTTGTGCAGCCTAGAGCCATCTCTATATTAACGCCACCCCCATCTCTCTCGCCCGTCTCGAGTTTCCTCTTCCTCCGTCTTCCACTCGCATCGCCAACTCCACTGCCCTCTTCCACCATGGCTCCCCACGCAGGCACGACCACGGCCGGCTCGGGCTCCAGTCGCTTCCACGCCTCCTCGACCAAGCAGGCCATTGCCGCCGAGGAGAAATGCGCTGCGCACAACTACCACCCCATCCCCGTGGTCTTTGCGCGCGCCCAGGGCGTCAACGTCTGGGACCCCGAGGGCAAGCACTACCTCGACTTCCTGTCTGCCTACAGCGCCGTCAACCAGGGCCACTGCCACCCAGAGCTCGTCAAGGCGTTGGCCGAGCAGGCGGGCCGCCTCACCCTCAGCTCGCGTGCCTTCCACAACGACGTGTTCCCCGTGTGGGCGGAAAAGGTCCGCGCAACGTTCGGCTACGACATGGTTCTGCCCATGAACACGGGCGCCGAGGCCGTCGAGACTGCCATCAAGATTGCGCGCAAGTGGGCCTACCGCGTCAAGAAGGTGCCCCAGGGTAAGGCCCTGATCTTTGGCGCGGCCGACAACTTCCACGGCCGTACGGTGCGTTCCGGCAAGCCATTTTCGCGCCTGAAGGAAGAGGCTTTCGCGTCCCAAGTGGCGCTCACCGGCTAACCTGAACTCGTGTCTCGCAGATGGCCGCCATTTCTCTTTCGACGGACCCCGAGTCCCGCGACAACTACGGCCCGTACGTCCCCAACATCAGCGCTACCGTGCCGTCCACAGGCAGGCCGATCCGCTACAACAATGTCGCGGACCTAGAGGCAGCCTTTGAGGCCCACGGCACCGAGACAGCCGCCTTCATTGTCGAGCCGATCCAGGGTGAGGCCGGCGTGGTCGTGCCCGACGACGACTACCTGCCGTGCGTGCAGGAGCTGTGCAAGAAGCACAACGTCCTGCTGATCTGCGACGAGATCCAGACAGGCATTGCACGGACAGGCCGCATGCTGTGCAGCCAGTGGTCCAACATCAAGCCGGACCTGGTCACGCTCGGCAAGGCCATCTCGGGCGGCATGTACCCGGTCAGCGCTGTCCTGTCGTCCAGCGAAATCATGCTGGTGGTCGAGCCAGGCACCCACGGCTCGACGTACGGCGGCAACCCCCTCGGCTGCGCCGTGTCCATCCGCGCGCTGGAACTGGTCGAGGAGGGCGACATGGTTGCGCGGGCCGAGAGGCTCGGCAAAGTCTTCCGCGAGGGTGTTGCTGCGTTCCAGTCGCCCGTGGTGCAGACCATCCGCGGCAAGGGTCTGCTGAACGCCGTTGTCATTGACGAGAGCAAGGCCAACGGCCGGTCTGCGTGGGACCTGTGCCTGCTGCTCAAGGACAAGGGCGTTCTTGCCAAGCCAACACACGGCAACATTATCCGCTTTGCGCCGCCATTGGTCATTACCGACGCGGAGATGCAGCAGGCGCTCAAGACCATCGGCGAGGCTCTCCAGGAGCTGCCCACCGTGGCCCCGGCTGAGAGTCACTGAAAACTGCAAATCACGCGGATCGGGCATATGAGTTGGCAAGGCAATTTGTAGAAAATGGGAACAGGGAAAACAAAACGCAATCAAAAGACATACAGCAGAGCGGTCATCCCGCACGACAACTGCCTTCATCTCAACGGTGTCTGCCGGGTCTACTCGTACATTTAGCACATGGCGTACCGCCCCAAGCTTGAACTTCGTCGACTGGAAGGTTGGGGCTTTCTATCCGAAGGCACGAGGCATCGGCTCGGTTCGTGTAATGAAATGTCTGAGCAGCTGGTCACCAGGACTTGGCTTTACCACTCTGGCAAGCACAAACGTTGCCCATATCCCCAGACAAGATTCCAGCCACTGTAAAAACACGATGACGGGCTCGTGGTCTGGTCCGGCGTGCCGGGAGTCTTTCACTCGTCACGTTTGTGTTCCACTCGTTCTCACAATGGACTGTGTCCAGGCTTTCCCAGGTATTGCCAGGTTTGACTGATCATCAGCTCAAACAGCTGGCTCTACCATTTCTTGCCCATGAAGCTCCGTCCGGCCCAGTACGGATTCACTCTTGTTGCCTGCCTTCACGCCCGCTCGCACACACCATCTCTGGCCGGCAGCACAACTCCGTCGCCGACAGAGGACTGTCTAGATTCTTGTCATGTGAGGCTGCCACGTCTGTTCCGTCCTTCCTCTGGCTTTTTTGGGAAAACGCTTTCCCCACACGCAGCTGCCCACACGTCTCAAGAAGACCCACCCACACGTTTCCGCTTGTCGCCTTTTAGCCTTTTACTCCGTCGTATCATACTCGTATGTAAACAACGACTTGCATCGTTCCCCGAAATAACGTCGGCAGAAGAAGCGAGTGGATCATGTACGAGCACCTATGAGTAGACCTCAGCCGTCACCAGACAGTATCTTCGACACACGATATGCAGCGTGCCACCTTCTGAAAGCGTCTGCAGCGAGGCAGCGGCAGGGCACGCGTCTCTGTTTCAAGGCGGTGTGACGCTGTATCGACATGTACAGTGTGTGGGCTCTGGTCAACAAGAGAGAGGTCTCCACTCCCTTGCGTATGCGTATGTGAGCTGGCTCGACGACGATAACAATGTTCGCCTCGTTTTCCATGCACAAGGACAAAGTACACGACAACTATTTACAGAGTCAGATATATGCAATGTAAGTACAGGCTGGAAATGAAAAGGGAGAGACCCGTTTAAAGACGCTAGGAAGCAGGAGCCGGGCGGGGGAAAGCTGTGGATTACGGAGTACTAGATGGAGCGAGTGGGTTTGTCTGGTGAGAATGAGCAAGACGACACTTTGCATCTGACGGACGGAACCGCTTGTGGTCGTGCCATCCTTGACGTCCTGCGTACTTTTTTTGGTTCGAATATCTTTTGTTGTAAGATATCTTGCAGCGGTGGACTCAAAGCGTCCTGCCAGTGACTTGCAACAAGGATGAAGCCGGGCTGTTCTAACCAGTCTCAGCCAGGCTCCAAACGCGCAGCTCCTGCACAACTCAGGAGGAGACGACATGGAGCGTGGTATCTGATTGTGACAACAAGCATTATTATTGTTACAGCCAGGCAAGGACGTCCCAGACCGCCAAAGCCAACGCAAGCTGCTAAAATGGTTCTAGACGGCTTCTGGGCTGGATTGAATCCTACGCACATACTCGTATGTACTCGCACTTACACAAACAGCGGTCGGCCTCACCGATGGATGGCTGGAAGGACAATCACCACTGTGGTTGATAACGCCTGCCTGGGCGGTGCTCTTTGCCGTCTTGTCCACGCGTGTATATGTATGATACTGTGTAGAAACACACACGCACGATGGAAAAGGTCGGAGATGCAGATCACGCCTGGACGGAAGGGATTGTTGGATTCTTCCACTTGCTGGGAGTCCAACATCGCACCCCTTTCTTTCCGCATTGACGGATGCTGGGTGCTTGCGATAGCCGCTGCATCTCGCTGCCAGCGGATGTTTGCTGGCCGTTCTCGGACCCTCTGGATCGGAGGCACGATACGGCTTATTCTCTCGCTCCGCCTTTCCTTGTTGACGTGTCCAGAGATCCCGACAGCCAGACGAATGCGCAGGTCGCTTGTCTGGAGCGCGCGGTCTTTGCTTCTTGCCCGGTTGGGAAAAGAGCGGCCGGACTGAAAAATGAAAGCTCCGAGACGGGCAGATGTCCAGATATGGACCATTCACCTTCAGATACAAACATACTCGTGCTCAGCAGGCGCATGTCCGCCAGGAACAGGTTCTCCTGGCCTAGTCGTCTTAGCCTCGCCGCCAACCTCTAGCAAATGCCAGAGAAGGGAGGAGATAAGGGCGGGCCTGGAGCAAACACATCGAGGACTTGAGAGTACGGGTAATAACTCGTACGGATAATGGCCAGAGTGTGACAGTGGACAGCCCTGGAATATGGCTGGTGTGGGAGCCGCTGGACATGGCAAGAATGCCCTTAAAACAAACAGAGCAGGCAGCAAGGTGAACCGCTGACCGCCTGCCACCGTGTTGCACAGCATCTGCACGATCGCCTGAAACGCTAATTCGGCAATTCACGTCATGTATTGCTTTGTAAACAAAGTATACTGTACACGGCGTTCCCAGGCACGAATACGATCATTTTCAGCAGCCACGGAGCGCTTGGTCAATTCAAAGGAAAGAATGCTCCATGAAGAGAGACGCAAGATACTCACAATGGCGCTCACGGTCCAGCAGAGCACTCGCTGTGCCCGATGAAGGAGCCGTGCGCGCACTCGTGGACACTGTGTACCCAGGACTCGCTGTATCTTACATACGTAATACTGCTAGAGTTGTTTCTTTGACCTACGCTGAGCAACTTGGGACTGGCGCCATACTCTGTGCTTCCCTTGCTCACCGCTTGCACCATCGAATCAGTTTAGCCTTTGTCGTCCTCTGCTTTCACCAGTGCCTCTGCTGCAGTTCTGGCAGCGCGTCTCATTTTGGCACTAACAGTCGTGATCACGAGCACCTAAAACAAGATACTTGTACAGGTACAAGTACATATAAGATAAGATCCAGCAGCCTCAGGCGACGCGGCAGCGTGGGGCCCGCTTTCGGCCTGTTCCTGCTGGTCTTCGCTGGCACTTTACAGTGGAAGGGCGCTAGTCTCGCCCGAGTTCTCCGTACTCGTACAAAGTACACCGCCACAGTACGAGTAGCGGCGCCTTTTAAAAGGCTGCCAGTCTCCGCAGTTCTGCGCACCGTGACGACATGAATGGCGCCTGCTTTGACAAAAGCCGCCTGCCAAATCCCGTCACTGCCGCTCGCCATCGCCATCGCCGTCTGCGCGAGCGTGCTCTCATTCGCAAGCTGTGCAGCTCGGGTAGCGCCTTCCTCGTCACAGCATCAGCTATTCACTAGCACGGGGCAGCCCACTTATCGCCCAGCGCCTTGGGTTGCCCCTGCCCTTCTGGATTCGCTGGTTGCTGCTTGCAGGCGTGAGTCGTGACTACGAGTACTCGTAATACGAGTACACAACCAACAACCGCACCCCCCTCCTTCCCTATCTCGACGTCGGTCCTTGCCTGCCTTATTCCCTTCCTGGTTGCTGTATCCCTTTTCTTTCTTTCTCCTACTCGTATTGTCTCCTGATCTCTCGTTTCCTTTTCTCTTCCTGTGGATTTCCCTCCGTATCTCTCCTCCTTCACCCACCAACCCTCCTCCAGCACCGAGCTTCTTCGACGCTCTTCTCTTCTACTTGCTCATCTCCTTTCTTCGTCCCGGCATATGCCCTGAGTCATTCGCTTGTACTTGGAAGCAGAAGCCGACGACCATTTTCAGCAGACCACCAGCTGGCCTCGATCCTGTAAGTGAACAAAGACCTGGGAATCCACCGTTGCGCCCCAGCACAGTACGATCTATTATCGAGAATCCCCGCACGGTACACACCACGCCAGTTTGGCTCCTCGGAACCGTGCCCAGTCCTATCTGTGCACGGCCTGCTCCTTCGCGCCCTTCCCCTTCTGGTCACCAACCAGTGATTGCCCCAGCGCCACCGCCGTCAACCCTGTCACTCACCCTCCACCCAAACGCCCTGACCCGCCGCCGCCGAGCCCTGCCGCTTGCCTGTGACTAATTGGATGCATCCGACAAACCCATGACTGCGCTGCTGTTCCTGGTGCTCGGCCTTCCCAACTAACTGGCTTCCGCCCGTCAACAGTTCATTCTTTCCTTCCTGTCCTTGCACATCTCGTTGCTCGACCTCGTCTTCTCCGTCCGTGCATCACGTCTTGCGCCTGCTCTGCCCTCGTCTTCTCCGCGTCCACTCGCACGCTGCCCGGCCACCCCCGCCTGCACCAGGTCACGCTTTTGTGCTCCCTGCTTGTGCCCGCCTCGTCTGCTGCCCCCGATCTAGGCACACCAGACCTGCTGTGCATACGAGCATTCTGTTTGCGTGCGTGCAACACACCGCGGAAAGGAACGAGCAACACGACAACCACCCAAAGAACGAACCCTTCTCCACCCGTCTCCACCCCGGCTTGAGGCACTCAACAAGTAACACCAGCCAGGGCATCACCCCTGTCCTTCAACATCTGCATCTGAGCTGTGGTTGCTGCTTGCTTGCCTGCCTGCGGACCTGCAGAACGGGGGGGGAAAAGACCCCCAAAAGAGAAGGAGAAAGCAGCTGCCTTAACTTTGCAGGAGCCTGCCGGATGCTCGCTGTCTATTCGTCGGCGTTGGCTCAGTCCCTCGTTTCTTAGTTCTTCTTTCCTGCCGGTCTTATTCCCCTTGTTTTTTTTTCCTTTTCCTTTTTGCCTACATCCCGTCTCATCCATCATCGACAGTTTCGAGCGTCCTCGACAACACGGTCTCGCCGTTGCTTGTCTGATTCCATCAGCAACGGTATATGTACACCCAGGTCCAAGATACTAGTGCTCTGCCTTATCGGCGAACCTATCTATCGCACCTAAAGCCGTTCATGACGACCCAAACCCACTAGAGCTACCAAAACCCTGGAGCCCATCCGGGGCGTCTTTCTCTAGCCCTCCCCCAACCATCTCTCCTTCTCTTCGTCTCCTACCTCGCCCAGACAGGCGTCCTGTCGCTTCGGACCATACAGGGACACAGAGACGGGCTCAAACAACCGACTGCCCGCCATGGCGTCAAGCAGCTCGCATCGGCGGCATCGCCTCACAGACGAGTCCGTCATCGGCAACTTTGTCATTGGCGGCGAGATCGGCAAAGGCAGCTTCGCGCAAGTCTTTCTCGGAAAGCACAAGGTAGGAGGAAGACGCGCCCTCATCCCATTCTCTCGGGCCTTGGAACATGCAGAGCTGACCCATATTTTCCTGTCCAGGTCTCGGGTGCCGCCGTCGCTGTCAAGTCGGTCGAGGTCGGCCGTCTGAACAAGAAGCTCAAAGAGAATCTCTACGGCGAGATCAGGATACTCAAAACACTGCGGCACCCACACATTGTTGCCCTCCACGACTGCATCGAATCCGACACGCACATCAATCTGATCATGGAGTACTGCGAGCTCGGTGATCTGTCCATGTTCATCAAAAAGCGCGAAAAGCTCATCACGAACCCTGCTACACACGACATGGCCCGCAAGTACCCAACCTCGCCCGGCTCCGGCCTTAACGAGGTCATCACCCGCCACTTCCTCAAGCAGCTGGCCAGCGCTCTGAGCTTCCTCCGCGCAGGAAACTTTGTGCACCGGGACGTCAAGCCACAAAATCTGCTGCTGCTCCCGCCACCCGACTACCGGGACTCCCACAAAGCCTCCCGGCCTATCTTGACCGGCAGCCAGGACTCGTTAATACCTTCAGCGGGCCTCACATCGCTCCCAATGCTCAAATTGGCCGACTTTGGGTTTGCCCGTGTTCTCCCGTCGACTGCCCTCGCCGAGACACTGTGTGGCTCGCCTCTGTACATGGCGCCCGAGATTTTACGGTATGAACGATATGACGCCAAAGCAGACCTATGGTCTGTGGGAACGGTATTATACGAGATGGTCTGCGGGCGCCCGCCTTTCCGGGCAAGCAATCACGTCGAACTGCTCCGCAAGATTGAGGCCGCGGAGGATCTTATCCGGTTTCCCCGTGACTGCGTTGTGAGCCCCGAGATGAAAGGACTTGTCCGGGGACTATTGAAGCGCAATCCGGTGGAACGCATGGCTTTTGACGATTTCTTCGAACACAGCGTGCTGAAAGGCCCCATCCCAGGCCTTGTCGAAGACGATATCCCAAGGACAGAACGCCAGCAGGCTCTGTTGGAGCGTGTACCGGAACGGGCGTCGGAGCACGCGGCAGAGCACGCGTCAGAGCACGCGCCGGAGCGCGCGCTGGAGCGTGCGCCGGAGCGTACGTCTGAACATCGTCCATCGTCGCGGGAACAGCGGCCTGCTGGACTGCCTGCCACATCGCCATCGTCGGCGGCACCGCCACATGCCGAAACGGTCCCATCGGCTGCCTCTGGCACCCCCGCAGGAATCAGCGGGGTTCGGAGACAGTCGTTCACCCGCTACATTCCCAAGAACGCCACACCACCCGGCACAGAGCCAGACCGGGAAGCTGCCCTCACAGCTGCTGCTGCTGGAGCCATAGCATCGTCGCCCCGAGAAAAATCCGGCACCGCCACACAGCGTCCTGGTCCGTCGCCCCGGGTCGCCTCTCACGAGGCCGGCGAGGGGCTAGGAATTCGGAGACCCTCTACCCAGCCTTCAACATCTGTGCCAAGTCGACCGGCGCTGGACGAGCGCAAGCAACAGCACAGGCTGTCCAATGCCTCTCTGAAGCAATACCAAATCCAAGGTCAGCCATCACAACAGCAGCAATACACCCAGGAGAGCCAAACCCCGGTTCGGACAACCAACGAGGACCCTTCACCTTCATCATCCCTCCTCAACGAGCTAACAGTCAATCATGTCGGCGATCTTGTAGGCGCAAAAAGCAGCAGCCGTCATAATGCTTCAACCGCAGAGCAGGACAGGGCCGCCCAAGACATTGCCTTTGAGCGCGACTATGTTCTTGTGGAGAAGAAGCACGTCGAGGTCAACGCCTTTGCTGATGAGATGGCCGCCAACCCCCGGCTTGCGGCGCAGTACCAAGCGGGCGGTGGCGTCTTGACGTCTCCCAAGTCTGGCGGCACCATTGTTCGCCGGGCCACGCAGCACGGCCATCCGACGGCGGCGGGCAATGCATCGCGGGCCATGCAAGTTGCGCAAGGCGCTCTGTCCCGGCCGTACTATGGGGACCGCCCGGCGTCCGTTTCTGGAAGCCCCAACTCGACGACGTCCTTCATCACCAAGGCCATTCACGACGCCAGCTTTCGCCTGCTGGGTGTCAAGAATCCGGCCAGCCTGATTGGCAAGGGCACATCGCCGCCTCAGCTGTACAACCCATTCCCAGCATACCCCACCCCGGCCGCCACACCAGCAACTGCTGCCCTCATCACGGACGGCCGGATCAGTGGGGCCGACAGTGTGAGCGCAGGGCCTGCCGACAGCGACGCACGCGTCGCGCAGCTCATTGAAGACTATGCCACACGCAGCGATGTCGTCTTTGGGTTTGCCGAGGTCAAATTCAAACAGCTCGTTCCTCTTGCGCCGTCTGCTGAGCACGACTTGAACGGAATGCCCGTGGGCGAAGGCCTTCGCATTCCAGACGACGAGGACGAACTGACAGTCGACGCAATTGTTGTCCTTTCGGAAGAAGCACTTGTGCTGTACGTCAAGGCACTCTCTCTGTTGGCCAAGTCGATGGACATTGCGAGCATGTGGTGGCGAAGCAAGATGCGTGGTGACGCAACCGGAAACGGGAGTCCGAACCATCTCCTGTACGTGCGAGAGTCACCGCTTGGTCTGCGTGTCAACGCAGCCGTGCAATGGATTCGGACACGGTTCAACGAAGTGCTGGAAA
Source organism: Sporothrix cf. nigrograna (assembly GCA_019925305.1). NCBI lineage: Eukaryota > Fungi > Ascomycota > Sordariomycetes > Ophiostomatales > Ophiostomataceae > Sporothrix > Sporothrix cf. nigrograna. The sequence goes on from JADHKR010000045.1 coordinate 206,177, forward strand.
AGGCCAACTTTGCGCGGGAACGGCTCGTTGAGGTTCAGAAGCGACTGCCAGAGGACCACCCTAGCCACCCCAACAACCATGGCCGCGACGATTCCCACGTCGGCATGGGTAGCCTGGGCGCAACAGCCGGATCGGGCACGGACGGCGTGTTTTTGAGCGCAGGCGTCAGTGCAGAGAAGCTCATGTACGACCGGGCGGTGGAGATGAGCCGTGCCGCGGCAATCGGCGAGATCTCTAATGACGACTTGGCGGGTTGCGAGCTGTCATACATGACTGCAATCTGTATGCTTGAGGCTGTGCTCGACACGGACGACGAGCCTCTTAGGCGGAGATCCTCGGCCTCGGGCACGGGCAACGGCAAAGACGAAAAGGCGGCTACTGGGCGGGACCGAGACGACGATGACAGCAGCGACATCAACTCGGAAGATCAAAAAACAGTCGAATTTATGATTGGGATGATCCGTACGCGGCTCAGTGCCGTCCGGAAAAAGGCCCGTCTCATCTCGAGCCATTCAATGGCTTCTCAACGGCAGGACTTGGTCCGGCGCCGTAGCGGCGACGTCACGCCGCGCAGCGTGCCATCGCACGCATCCTGATTTCCGAAATCCAAACGGACGGGAAGCAAAGCACACAACTCGACACTTTTTTTTTGGCGTCACAAGTCACAAAACAATAGCTCCATATTCTTGCGACCTTTTCATGGACCCGAGCTTCATGCTTTTCTTTTTTCCTTTTGGCAGATTTCATAAGCCGTTATATTGTGGTCTTTGCATCTAGGTGTTTGTGTCCACTGCGGCTCATTATCCGGCGTTTCTTTCTTTTCAAGCAGCTGTTTTATCTCTATTTTCCCCCCTTTCCCTCCCCTTCCGTGGACAAGGTTTGGGCCGTTTTGTTGATCACGATGACATGAATTGTATTTGTTCTCTCTTTCTTTTGTCCGTTTTTCTTTCTGGCCCTCCCTCGACTGTCTCGCCGGAGTTGCGATGCGACACACGGCACCTATGTTGCGTTTTCTCGCACAAACCACTGGAATACAAGGGCACTCGAAGCCCGAGTTTTTCCAGGCATGCGAGGATGCCAGATGCATGGGCAGCAGGCAGCAGGACACTGGGCCACGGTTACAGGTTGCAGAGACGCACTTGGGGTTTTACGTCTAACGGCACGTCATTTTCTTGCGTCTTCCACTCTCCTCTATGATGCATTTTTGCCCCTGTTTGTCCAATACCTCTTACACTCTATTGCTTTCTCTTTCTTCCTGCTCCTTGGTGTATCCTCGACTGCCATGGGTGTATGTTCAGAGGATCGACCATGCGAACTGTTATTTATAATTTGTGGGCGTTTTGTTTTACTTTATTGTGTCGGGGCGGTGTACGTACGAAGCGTTGGCATGAAGACAGCGCAAAGATTGTATGAAATATAAAGACTACACCCGCCAGTAAGCTCCTCTCAGTGCTGCCACCCGCTCTAAAGGGAGGCCAGCAGTTCGTCAGGGTCTAGGACGCGGTATTTGTCCATCGCTTCCCCTGCTCGAGCAGCTGTCTGCGCAAACTCGCATTCCAAGGCATCCAGCTCGGCGGCACGGGCCGGGTGCGCTGCCCGGAGCCGCGCCACGTCCGACGCGAACAGCGCAGCCTCGGCCGCCGGGGGCGAGCGCTTGCTCCGTTCGGTTTCGAGAGCGGCGCGCACGCCCGGCGGCGCTGTCTGCCAGCCGTTTGCGTGCCAGCGGTCGGCAAACGCCACCATGTTTCCGCGCCGCAGAACGAGCACGGCGTCGGCCAAGAGCGTCTGGCTGCCGCCCTCGCTGCCGCCCTCGCTGCCGCCCTCGCTGCCGCCCTCGCTGGCGCCTTGGCTGTCCAGCAGGGCCGCCAGCTCGGCAAGCCCGACATAGCTCTCGTCGTGGATGGCGCGCGGTGTGAGCCGAGCAGCCAGCATCGTCGTCGTCATCCGCGGGCGCATCTGCGCGGGCTCGCCGTCCTGGGCGTCCAAGAAACGGGCCAAGAGGCCCAGCCGCGACTGAGCTGGGTGCACGCCCATCAGCAGCAGACACACGGCGTAGCCGGCGGCGCGGAAGATGCGCGCCATTTCCACGACGTCCTGCGGGTGCCGGCTGGCCGACTCGACGAGCGTCGGCAGACGGCGCGATGCCGCGACGGCGCACGCTCGCGCCAGCCATCGCCGCGCATCGGGGCCTGTTGCGGCCGACGCCAGCCCCGGCGGCACGCGCCCCGCGGCGGCACCGGCGACCAGGCCGGCGTACGCGGGATGGTACGGCTTGTGGGTGTCGGCGACGAGGTGGCAAAGGGAAGACGGGGGGGCAGCCTGGGCCGAGGCGGACGGCGGGCCGTGCAGCCTGTGAAAGGCAGCGACCAGCGCAGGCGCGGCGTGCGACTTGCCGGCGCCCGTCTGGCCGGCCAGGATGATGCAGCACGGGCGGCCGCGGCGCGACGCTGTCTCTGGCTCGGCGGGGAGGGGTCCAAACTGGGCGGGCAGGATCTGCTGCTCAAAGATGGCGGCATTGTCCTCTTCCGACAGGAAGTAATCGCTTGGCTCGGGCATGGTCAACAACGTGCCAGAAATACAAGACGAGGCGCCTCTGCTGTTGACAAGACAAGATCGAATCCCGGTGGTGGTCTGTAGAAATGACGGCAATGTCCTGTTCCACGGCATTTGTCCAACTTGGATTTGCTTTTCGGCTCATCCAACTCTCATAATTACGGCCTCTGCAGCCTTTTTGTTTGGATTTTATATTTTCGCGGTACGCAACCACTTGAATCTGCCAACAATTCAAATGTCATTGCACTGTATGTTATTAAGAACCTTTATTTGAGGTTAACGATATTTGTCATGCCCATCGCTCTACTCGTTTCTTCCTCGCACGGCAGCAGCTCGGCTCATTGGCATGGCGCTCCTGTCTCGTTATTTGCCCGGGTAAGGCGAAACAGCGTTGTGCGGGATGGCTGCGAGCGCGCGTCGCAGCACTTGCACGTCGTATTGCCAAGCACACGGCATGTCTGTCCGTACTGGCCCGACGAGGTCTAAGCCTTGCCCCTAGCGATGCATGTCTCACTTTCCGTGGCTTGCGGTCCTTGCTGTCACGGCCTTTTGTTCCATATAGGATGGCGGGGGATCCTGGAGCAGATGTAAAAGAGAATAAAGGAGACTGAATGAAAGAGAAGCCGCTGTGTATTTGTTCATAAGTCATCAAACTGAAAAGTGAGCGTAGCTGACGGCGGTGAGATGCAAAGACGAGCCGACACAGAGACAGCCGAAGAATGCTGAGAGAACGCACAGCCCCATCTTTGCGTGCTTTTGCTGCCTCTGCTCCTCTGCTGCCTGCTGCCTCTGCTCCTCTTCTGCCTCTGCTCCTCTGCTCGCGCCCCGTTCACGCAAAGCAGGCCTCCCAGTGCCCGCCGCCGCGCGCAAAGGCGAGGCTCTCGACGAACCGGCTCAGACGACAGCGGCCCAGCTGGTCGCCGCCGCAGCTGGGCAGCGGCATGACGCGGTCGTTGACCAGGACGCGCACCAGCTCCTCGTCGTCGCCCGCGGCGCCGCAGCGCATCTTCTCGACATACATGCGCGCCGCAAAGGGCACGGTCCAGCTCGCGGCATAGCCGCCCAGGTCCTGGGGCGCGGTGCGCGTCGTGTTGGACGGGTTGGCCGTGCCGTTGTAGAGACCCAGCGCGGCAAAGACGTTGGCCATGTCGTTGTCGTGGCTAAAGTCGGCGTAGATGTGCGCGTCGAGCGGGAACGTCGCCGGGTCCGCGTCCATGGTGCGGTTCGTGCTCGTGTGGTCGACGACGGGCGACGCCGTCAGCCGCGCAATCAGCTCGTTGACAAAGCCCACGCCCTGGGTCGCGCCCAGCGCGCTGCCGTCGCCAAAGCCGTACCACTTGCCGAGCGTCTGGAAGTAGTCGTAGTCGCGCCACTCGGGCTCGGAAAACAGGTGGCAAAACGGCGACAGCCGGCGGCCGCCAATGCCTGCCTTTGCCTGGACGGCCTCGTCGTCGTCGAATTTCCTGCTGTCCTCCCCCTCCTCCGCCTCGTCGGCAATCGTCTCAAAGGGACACAGGTCCATCAAGTAGACCGTCTCCGTGTCGGAGAGATTGGCGTGGGGCAGGCCGCGGTTGAGCCGCGCCGTGATGGCCGGCACAAACGTCGCGGCAAAGGCGCGCTGCGCCTCGGTGCCCCGGCGCGCCGAGAAGTTGCGGCACAGTCCGTTGTAGCTGAGCGTGTTGTTGAAGCCGGCCGCCTCGGGCAGCAGGACAATGCGCTGTGCTTCCTCGTCGTCGTCCGTGTGGCGCGCGTCGTCGGCGCGCCGCGCGCCCTGGAAGCCCTGGACCCAGTTGATGGCCGACAGCACGACGCGGTGCTGGTCGGCGGCGCGCACAAACGGGTCGGCGTGCGCCGTCGCGGTGGCCAGCGACCGGACCAGCGACCGGTACCGCCGGTAAAAGTGCGCGCCCGAGTGCAGCATCTGCCGCTCGCCAAAGCGCGTCAGCTCGTCGGCGCCCAGCCGGTACGTGTAGTCGTTGAGGAACGCAAACCGGCCGTCGGGCCCGTCGGCGAACCGGTCGGCCGTGCGGAAGATGCGCTCCATCAGGGCCGCGTACGCCGCCGACTTGCCTGCCGTCGGGCCCCGGCCGCCGTGCCGCGAGAGCACCTGCGCAAACGTAAACCGGCAGCCCGCCGGCAGCACGTCGTCGTCGTCCCGCGCGGGGTCCCCGGGCGGCGGCGGCCGTGCAAACGGCGACGAGTCGACCGGCGGCGGCTGCCGCGACGGGCCGTCGGACGACGCCAGCTCCGACGGCACCGAGAAGAACGGCGCGTACTGGCCCCAGAACGGCGCCACGGCCGGATAGCACTGGTAGCCGTGGTCCGTCGTGTCGCACGACGCCGGCCGCCGCCGCGCGCCCGCCGCGATGCGCGACGCCGCCAGCGCCAGGTACAGCAGCACGCCCGCCGCCGCCGCCAGCAGCGTCAGCTTCAGGAACCGCCGGTTGCCGCGCGCCCACACGCTGTCGAGCACGCCGTCGTCGCTGTTGTACCAGCCGCCGTCAAAGCGCTGCCGCGCCGTCCGTCGCCGCCCGCGCACCTCGCTGGGCTCCATGTACATGAGCGGCTCCCGGGCACCCCGGCTCGTTCCGCCGTAGGCAAGCACGCCGCCGCGTCGCCGGCCGCCATCGTCGCCCTCGTCGTCGTCGCTGGCGGAGCTCGGCGCGGACGTCGGCGACGAAACGCGCTCGTACTGGTAGCGGCGCGGGTTGCCGTCAAACAGCGCCCGCAAGCCGTCGGCAATCGAGGCCAGGGCGTTTGTCATCGTCGCCAGTCGTTTAGGCAGGAAATGCCGCTGCGCCAGAGGGTGAGCGAGTGCCGCTGCCGCCGGAGAGGGTCGGGTGTTGCAATGTGTTGATGTTCAGTGTCCGCTCTCAAAGTCTCCTGAAACAGAAGCCGGTCGTTGCAAGGGCAGGCAGGTACGGTAGGCAGGTACACACACGTTTCCACTTTAGCCAATAAAATCATTTGACAGATAAAGTGGAGAACCCACGCGCTCCAGCGTGTAGGCCGTAGATTGGTTGTGCTAAAATACGAGTAAACAAAAGATGTAATGTCGGAAGCCGAAAGAAAAAAGCCCATTACCTCCAGATTTTTTGCCGCCCTGTCTATATCATGGAAACCCGACGGGGTCCTGGTATCAAAAAAGGGAATAAGAAAGAATCAGACAGAAGTGTCTGGTATATACAGAAAAAGAAAAGAAGAAAAGAAAAGAAGAAAAGAAAAGAAGAAAAGAAAAGAAGAAAAGAAAAGAAGAAAAGAAAAGAAGAAAAAGGATGCTGCGAGCGCGAATGAGTTCAAGTCTCACTCAAAAGGCGACGCCGACACTCTGGGGACGCAGTGAGGGTATGCTGACGCCAGACTTTCCAGCAGAGGATGGCGGAACGCCGGCAATGGCCGGGATCGTGGGCGTCGAGGCCGCCGTGGTAAAAAGGGTGGTCAGCGTTGTCGTGGTGGTGGCTGAGGTGGGCGTGGGCGTGTCGTGCTTGGGCGCCGCCTCTTGCGTGTCGGTTTCGTCCTTCTCCTCGCCGCCGTCCTCGTCGGCCATCTGGCGCCGCTCAGCCTCGCCGCGCTCCGTCGTCCAGGTAGACAGCGTCTCAACCGTCGACACCAGCGAGTCGATGCTGGTGCGCCCGTCCGGCCGTTGCGGCCGCGCCGACTCCGGCGGCGGCGAAAGGCACTGGTAGAAGCCGTCCTTTGCCGTGACGGGCAGAGGCATGTTGGTCACCGAGTCGAGGCTCAGGCCACGCTCGTGGCCGTGGCTGCTACCGCTGCCGTGGTAGATGCTCCCCCCCGGCCCGTCGCTGCTGTGTCCGTGGAGCGACAGCCAGTTTGAGACGCGAGAGAAGGACTTTTTCTTGCGCAGAGGAGGCCGGAGAACCAGGGGCAGAGGCGGTGCCAGAGGCACATCAACAGGGTGGCCGTTGATGCGCGGACCACTGCCGCTGCCGCCGAGCGCGCTGGCGGCCTTGGCCTTGGCCCTGGCAGCTTTGGCAGCCGCCGATGCGACAGACGCTGCAGACGCAACAGACGCAGACGACGAGCCAGCCATGCCGGCAGACTCTGGGGCCGGGCGATGCTGCGCAGGCGCGGCCACGGAGACAGGGACCGAGGCAGGGCTCATCGAGAGCGCAGCTGGTGCGCCGTAGACGCTGCTGCGTGGCGGTGCCGTCTTGGGCCGCTCGGTGCTCAGGCGCTCGGCAAACGACGGCGCCGTGGCTGGAATCGCAGGGACGATTGGCATCTCTTCAAACGCCGCAGGGAATGCCATCAGCGCGGGGGCCTCGTTTCCGAGGACCATGCCGTAGGCCGTGGACGGGCGGCTGTTGACATAGATGCTCTGGCGCTCCACGACCGAGTCGATCTCCGCCTGCAGCTTCTCCATTTCAATCATGGCGCTAGCAATGCGCTCGACCATGGACTCGACAGCCGGCGACGAGTGCGAGCGGAGGCGCGACCGTTGAGGAATGGCAGGGGGTGCCTCGGCGCTGATGACACCAACGGCTCCGACTTCGCGGACATTGCCCAGAGGAGCACTCTGACCTGTGCGGTTGCTGTTGACACTTCCTGCCCGGACGCTGCCTGGGGCAGCACCAACCGGCCGGCGCGGGAGGTGGAAGGACATGGCCGAGTGGCTGCGATCGAGGGGCACAGTGCGGCTCATGCTGAGGTCGTCGTCGTCGTTGCTGCCGCTGCGCGCATGCGTACGAGGAGGCATCGTGATGTCGTCATGGAAATCGTAGCCGGTGCCGGCCTCCGGGCGGGTTTCATCGTCCTGGTAGAGGGTCGCACGCTGGAACGAGGAGAGAAGAGGAGACGGCAAGTGGGTGGTGAAATCGAGCGGGCGAAACGACGGCGGGCGACGCTGAAAGTGCTGCTGGTACTGCTGGCGATACTGCTCCTGGTAGTGCTGCAGATACTGCTGCTGGAACGCCTGCTGCTGCTCCCGAAAGTCCGACTCTTTCTTCTGCTGCTGCTGCTGCTGCTGCTGCTGCTGCTGCTGCTGCTGGCTCATCTGGTGGTATTGCTCACGCTGGTACTGCTGAATCTGCTGCTGCTCCTCCCGGGGCAGAGCCGGAAACACAAACGTTCCTGATTCGAGATGGCGGAAGTTGGTTGGAGCTGATATCTGCGGTCGGCGCGACGAAGGCGACGAGGACAGAGACGCCGGGAGGGCGAACCGAGAGAACGACGACGACGAGCGAAGACGCCGCCGCGCCGGCCGGCTGCTCCGGCCATCCGCGCTCCGAGGCGGGCCACCAGCCGATGCCGAAGAGCCAGACCGCGCGTGACCGTGGCGTGAACGGGGCCCGTCTCTGCTCTGGCCTTTTCCTCTGCTGTTGCCTCTGCTGTGGGCATCGGCGGGAGCAGGGCCCAAGCTTCCTGTTTGTGGCTGCGGTGGCCATTGTGTGTTGCGAGCCTCGGCCCCGGATCCGTTGGCAGAGCCCAGCTCGCGCGGCCGAGGACGAGGATCGGAGGATGGCGGCGGAGTCAAGGCTGGCTCATCAGCCCAGATCGCAATCTCCTTTTCTTCTTGCCGGGAGAGCTTGTTCCGGCCCTGGGGCAGTCTTGGTGAGGGCGGCCCGCAGCACGCAGCAAGCTTATCGAACCAGGACGGCCATGCCGATTCAGCGTACATGGCGGCGCGTGGTGTTTTATATGCGTTGCTGTTTAGGAAATTGTCATGCTCGTAAATAAGAGACGAGATACGTTTGACGAGAATGAACGGGGGCGGGCAAAGAAACAGATCGGAAGAGACAGGACTGGGTGGGAATGAAAGAAAACAGAATGCGTATAAGTGAAAGCAGGCCAAGTGGGCTGGGCAAGATTAAAAGTAAAGATGAGCCGGGGAAAACAACGGAGACGGCGACCAGCGACACAGTCCCAAAAGACGCATAACAAACAACGGGAAGAGGCGTAAAGAGGAAAAAGACGCGGCGGGAGAGATATATAAAGGGACAGAAATACAAAGAAATTCAGAGACAGGCGGGTGAAAAAAGGTACAAGAAAACAAGAGAAGCAAACATGGAGCCCTGGCCCCAGTGAATGGAGAACGAAAGGTGTCGGTGCAGCCGGCGGTTCTCGACAATGGCGTGTCGCTGTTCCTGAGCAGCAGCCGGGATGAAACAAAGCCAGGGCCTGAGGCGGTGGGTGAGAAGAGAGAAGCGTGCAAGAGAGAAACGAGAGGCGAGCAGAGGGCGAGAAAAAAAGTAAAAAAAGAGGGAACAGCAGAGGTAAAATAAATGGGAATACGGGGCTCGAATAGAAAATACGAGCAAGAGAAAACCCGAGGAGCTGGACGGACGCCGTGTAGCTCTTCCAAAGGATAGCAAAGTACGGGTACGTCGTCCACGCTCACGCCCACGCCTCTGAGCTGTTCCTCGTCCTTTTCCTCACACCCCATTTTCGTCATGCGGCATGGCCCATCGCCTCGCATGCAGCCCTCGCATCCTACCGAACGGGACGGGGGCGACGTCGGGAGGCAGCGGGTACGAGCTGCTCGTACGGCGTGCTGCTTTCTCTGGAGGCGGGCGTTCTTCCCGGCGATCCAGAAGCGCAGCAACGCAGCGTTCGCTTGCTTTCCGTCTCGTGGAGCCGCTGACGCTGGCCACGGACGGCGTGTCAAACGGGCGCAAAAGAAGAGAGCACGCGAGCAATAAAATGACGGAATACTCGTACATAACAAAACAAGGCGAATAGGGAGGATGGAGCAAGGCCGTGAACGTGAACATGCAGCTTTGGCTTCTCATAGGCTGGCCGGGGGGTGTATGCATGTGCTGGCGTGTCGGCGCGTGGGTGTGTGCGAAAACAAAAAGAGAGTTGCGGCCGCTTGGGGCGGTTCGAGATGAAAAGGGAAAGGTTGTAAGAGGTCATGAGAGGTTGTGAGCCAGTCGGCGCTTAGATTGGCTCGCAGGAAAATGCGCCAGTGGCTGAGATGGGGAAAGAAGGTGCGATCTGGGCAGTGGTTTCTGTGTTCTTTCCGTGGCATTGTTTGGTTCGCAAAGTGGCAGGTACGACACACTACGTGGTTTCCTGTCGCTCCTGCTTCCTGTATCCCCGCCACACAAGCCAAGGGCAGTCAGCGTCCTGCAACGCCGGCCAGTCGTGTGCAGCGACAGCAAGTGTGGGAAGGCTGCATGTCTCAGTTGGGCGGGCTGTGTCAACGTCCGCTGGAGAAAGAAAGCACTTGGCCATCAGCAGACAGGATCCTCTCAAGTGGAAAAAAATCGAAGACGGAAGGGGGGCAAAATGGAGGGTGAGAGGCCGAAACTATGATAAATGAAAAAGAAACAAAAAAAAACAGGCACCCGCTGTGAACAAGGCAGAGGCATCGACAAAGACACGTTCTGAGAACACAGCATTTGTGTCATGTCGGCCAAAAATAGGTTTGATTACAGGCTTCGACGGAGGGAGCCTCCCAGCCAGTGAACACGGCCCAAAACCGAACAAAGGGAAACAGTGACGGATTCAGACATTGAGGAGCGGCAAGGCCACAAAACAAATCACAGCATGGCCAGTCGCGTACTGACGCCGTGCGTGTCTGCCTGGTGTTCCGAGCCATTCGCCCCTTGGTCCTATCAGGTGTCGTATTGTCCTCGGACCTGTTTGTAGCGCTCACCCGAGGCTTTGAAGAGAGAGAGACCGACAGATGACAGCCCGAACCCATCACACGGTCGTTTACTTTGACTTTCTTGTCTTTGGCCCCTCTTGCCCCCTTTGTAATACCCTTTTTCTCGAGGTTGACGTGACAATAAAGAAAACCGAATAGGGTCGTGCAGACATCAAGGTCCGGCCGAGGATGGCGTACAAAGTGTCCCGTGGACAACATGGTTTGGCCTGTCCTTTTCTCGGCGCTGTCCTCATCTCGAGATGCTTCGGCCCCGCTGGCTAAGTGTTGTGATGAGATCCTTGGTAAATGACTTGCCACGGCGCCAGTGCACAAGTACAGCATAAGAGAGGCATCAAGCACGAATACTTTGTAGGCGCTTTGTGGCCGCTGGATGGGCCGCATTGCGGGGCACTGATCTCCTAGCATTGCTTGTATCCTTCTCGGCGTCTTTCGTTTTCTTTCCTAAACAGGGGAGGGCGCGTGGGTGAGTAGCATTTCCACGGCATACTCGTACTCGTAGTCGGTTTGTGCAGCAATAGGCCAACTCTTTAGATGTGATGGGACGGCAACGTGAATGTGCTCTTTTGGGAATGTGTTTGATATAATCCTTTCACAAAGACGACCTGGGGATTGACAGGGGCTCTGACAGGCGAGGAGAACCACTCTTTTTGTCGTGGCAGGAGACAAATGACAAAGATGAGAGGTGATTCGTGTAAAATAATATTAGGATATGTTTTTTGATGCTTTTTAGAAAGGAACGACAAAGGCCAGTAGAGTTTTGGCAACTGCACCAGACCTGGACAAACGGCAAGGCTCGCCGAGGGATGTTTCCTAGTGGTTTGTGGCTGATGAAAACAGCTGATTCAAGAAGAAGAAGCAAAAGACTGGGGGCTGATGTGCTGTTTGAAAATACAACCAAAACGCAACAATAAGATGAGAGCAGCGAGGCAGCCAATAGATAGCCAGAAGGAGGACTGCCAGGAGGACAGGGAACGAAAACAAAACGACTAAAATCAATGAAAACGTAAAAGGAGCTCGTAGGACAAAAAACAAAAAGCAAGGGGAAAGGCGGGAGCCTGACGAACTGCCGACCACGATCTCGTTCCCGGCTGGCCAGTCCACTCTGCAGCCCTACTGACGGTCTGGCATCTGATTCGATCGCAAGTTTTTTCTGGCTTGCTTGGAACGCAGCCCAACGCAACGCAATCTCACTTCCGCTTTTTTTGCAACGGACAAGATCAACAACACACGACCGAGAAAGAGAAAAAGGCCGATCGGGCACAGCCCAACGCCGAGGTGTGTGGTCTTCTGGCCGCTGACTGGCTGACGCTGGATGAGAAAAGAACATGCTGCTGCCTGTGCCTCAGCTGGGGCGAAAAGGCGGTGGGCAGAGTCAGCTCCTGGATGTCAAAAAGACAACGGCTTCCCCTAGCGTGGCATGTACAAGTCGCGATGTGCATCGTGATTTGCTCAAGAACACGACAGACTCCCAGCACCAGAACAAAGGCCGATGGAGCCTCCTCCACCCCCACTGAGCCGGTGCAGATTGGCAGGGAAGAAAAAGGCAGATCGCAACAAGCGTCACGGAGGAGGCGGAGCTGAAGAAAGGTTTAGGAGATGCAGTAGTGTCGGAGGAAACGGAACGGACGTTTGGAGGCTGTACGAGCAAAGGGCGGGATCCAAAGTAAAATACGAGTCGATGAGGTAAACAGGATCTCGGAGCAGAATCGTGAGCGGATTATCGAGGACATGAGGCGGAACAATGTATTCTCGGTCATCTCAAGTCACCTTTTTTAATTTTCTATATATCTATTTTTATTCCTTCTTTTTTGCTTCTTTTTGTTTGATTTATTTTCTAGATCCCATCAATGGCGATACTGGAATGCCTCCGCCCAAAGCCTTTTTTCGGCCTTGACCTGCAGGAGGTGAATACAGCACAGTCGAAAAAGGAAATTCAAACGAGGAATAGAAAATACTCGTACTTGATGTTAGTGAAGTTAGTGAAGAAGGCCTCCCGCGTTCTGGCTCTTGACTGGTTCTCGCTCTTCTACAGGTGGCACACTAAAAATTGGTTATTAGGCTGTAAGATACAAACATATCGTGTGCCGTATGTACCCAGTTCCGGGAGACAGTGTCAAGGTGTTCAAATAAACTGTGCGCTACTCGTGAGAGTACCCGTACGACCCAACTGGCCGGAGAATCTACGGTCCGTAACCCAGGCCTGGAAGGCCCCTAACCCAGCACAGACCCCATTGAAGACACGTTCCCAAACGCGATGCACTTTATCCTGAATTGGACAGCTTGCTTGTTCTCGCCAAACCTTGCTCCGTCTGCGACAGGGAGGGTTTTTGTTTCTTCCGCGTCGCACTCAAGCCAGACCAAAAGCGGCCGCCTTTGTCCGGGTTTGACGTTTCCAAGTCGGCCGTTTGCTTTCTTCTCTTCTCGTCGTTCTCTCTGGCCTCTTTACCGTGTCCATTTCCATTCGTTTGCTGTTTGATTCCCCGGGCTCCTCTCCTTTTCTCGACCTGCCAGCTCCGGAAGCTCTTCGACCTTACACACCGAGCCCACCACACCCAACTCCTTTTCCTGACCTTGCGACTGGATCCTCAGCTACGTTGCCCACGATGCAGCAACCGGTGATGCAGCCGGGCCAGAGGCCACAGAACATGCCATCGCCGGAGCAAATCGCGGCGATGCAGCGCCAGTTGGCCGTCGACGCAGAAAAGGCCGGCATGACAGTGCCCGAATTCATCCAGCATCTGCAGCAAAAGGCGCACCAGCAGATGATGATGCAGCAGCAAGCTGCTATGCGAGCGCAGCAGCAGGGCGGCAGCAATGCACAGGCACACGCCCATGAGGGCGGCCAAGCGCACAACCACCAACACCCCCCACAACAACAGCAGCAGCAGCCGCAACAGCAACAACAGCCCATAGCGCCTGGCCCGCCGAACCCGGTTGCCATTGCCATGGCCAACTTTCTGCGCAGCCAGGAGCTCAAGCCGCGCACCGTCATCCTCAACGGCGAGCGCAAGGACATGTTCCGCGTGAAGCGGGCGCTGCGGGCGCTGCAGACGCCAGCGTACGAGAAGGCGCGCAAAAAGACGCCTGGCCTGCCCGAGATCACGGACCGGGCGTCGCTCGAGAACGCCTTCAAGCTGCTGCCCCTGTCGATGCTGGCGTTGCGTGTGCGCAAAGTGGACGAGCACGAAGGCCACGACCACGAGAAGCCCAAGAAAAAGGCCAAGCGTGTCAAGGGCCTGTGGACGGTCGCCATCGAGCGCCAGCAGGACGCGGCCGACGACATGTACTATGTCTGGCTGTACGAGGGCTCGCAGGTGATGCGCAAGGTGTACGCCGGCCTGGCACTGCTTGCGATTTTCGCCGTCGTGCTGTACCCGCTGTGGCCCCTCAAGATGCGCCAGGGCGTCTACTACCTCAGCTGGGGCTTCCTGGGCCTGCTTGGCCTGTTCTTTTTGATGGCCATTTTCCGTGTGATTCTCTTCTGCGTCACCTACTTTGTTCTGTCTCCTGGCTTGTGGCTGTACCCGAACCTGTGGGAGGACGTGTCCTTTATGGACAGCTTCCGTCCGGTGTGGGCATGGCATGACGTGAGTTGCCCCCTCCTTTCCCTTTGCTCTCCTCTTCTCCAAGAGTCCCTGTCACTAACGATGCCAGCCCAACCCCAAGAAGAAGAAGAAGAGCAAGGCCAAATCGACAGCTGCTGGCCAGGCACACTTTGCGGGAACAACAGGCCAGCCAGCGCCGGCTGCCGCCACGACCACGGCCACAGACACCCAAATCAACGCTGCGCCCGTACAGCGGACTGTCTACAAGGCGCCACAAGTCGAGGAAGTCGAAGACGACGAATAGGAGGATGCAGGCCAAGGGCAAGTGTAATTGGAGAAAAAGAATGACTGGGACCGAAGGGCCAGGCTGTGCGGCACTGGAAACAGGCCGCGCTGAATTCACGCTCGAAAAGACAAAAAAGCATGTACGTCTATGGTACGCGGGACTTGGGGCCTGCATGTTTTCGCTTTATTCTCGGAGCCTGCCTCTTTCCTGCTATTTTATTTGCTGCTCAACAGTTGGCGCATTTTGTTTTCTGTATTCGTCGTCCATCAAAAAGAAAAAGGGGTATATCAATTAGTATTTCGTACTCCATGTACATTGCAAGACATAACAAAAACCCAGACGGAGCATAGCAGCAGCAAAACAGATGCCGAGCTGCACAATCAGGGGCGTGCTGACAGAGACCGCCGGGTCGACGGGGTTTCTGGCTGCGTCAGGTCCTTGTAGAATATGGACTGTGCCCGCTTCTCGCCGTTTGGGTGCGCGATCATGCCCGGGATCCGGCCCGCCTCTGTGAACCCCAGCGACGCGTACGTCTCTGCCATTGTCGACCTGGCCTCGGCCTCGGCCGTCAGGAGGGTCCGGCCCTCGCGCAGCGCCTGTCTCTCCACCGTTTCCAGCAGCTGCCGCTCGCCGCCCAGCTCTCTGTATTGGAGGTTGACGAGGAGCAGGTCAATGTGCGCCACGTGCGGGCTCGTCTCGGCGGGGTGGCTGCGCAGCGTGATCACGCCCACGAGGTCGGGGCCTTCGACCCTCTTCGCAGAGGGATCGCCCGTCGTAGGGTAGTGCGTGCGCACCAGCAAGAACACGGCGGACGTCGTCACGCGGGTGCGCCACCAGTCCAAGAGCTTTTCGTGGTTGAGCGGCGGCGCAAACGTGCCGGCCAGGTTGTCCGCCGTTATGCGGGCGCCGTGGAGAGCAGCCAGGTACAGGGCCAGGTGGCTGTGGATCAGCGGGTTGTACTGCTGGACGTGGGCCATGGGCGAGGCGACGGCGGCAGCAGCGGCTGCCGCGACCGCCGCCGCCGCCGCCGTGGCGGTCGCCAAGGGCGAAGAAGAAGCATGGGCGGGCGCAGGTGTCGGGGCGGGTGCCGGTGTCGGAGCGGGTGCCGGTGTCGGGGCGGGCGCTGGCGACGCAGAGACCGTGCCGGCAAAGGCTGCGGCCGAGGCAGCATACGCGGCAGCAGCAGAGCTCGTCACAAAGAGCGAGTCGTCTGTCCCGTTTGGAGACGGTGCTGCCTCCTCCGCCGTGGCTCCGTTCTGCGCATGCGCTGACCGGAAGCCGGCCGACGCGTCAGCACCCGTGAGGGCCGGATCGACCAACGCGCTGGTTGCGGCCATGACGCAGCGTCTGGGCTCGGGCGCGTTTCGGTGTGCTGCTGCGCCGGATCCTCAAAGAGCCCAAGCACCTTAGATATCGATGGGGCGGGATGGCTGGGGCGCCGTTTGAAGGTCGTAGAGTACGATCGGGCCCATACGAGAGCCAATGCCTGCCAGCTCGGAGCGCAGAGGACGCTGCAATGGCTCCTCGTTTGTTGGACGGCGCGCGCGTCGGTGCAAGCGTCCTTGAGGGAGGCAGGGTGGTGGACTGGACGTGGCTGGCAAGCAAAGCCAACGAGAAAACAGAACAACACAACGCGCTAAATCCACTTTCCGTTGTGGTGTCACTCACTGACGTATGGCGCTCACGTGCGCTCACGTTAGGGAAGTCGCGACTGAGAAAGCTGCCCCGCCAAGAAGCCTTGGCATAATATGTGAGTATTGCGAGACCAGTACGCAGGTCGCAGTTGCTTGTTCTGTGCGAGGTGTGTCTTGCCTGTTTTGGTAATTAGTTGTCAACTGCACTTTCTTTGTCCTATTAATAACTGCCGTTGATATTCAGGAACAGGAACCAGGGGAAAATTCAAGCGTCGTTTCTTTTGACATCGATGGAAAGACATGCTGTGCGTCCCATGCTTTTGCACCGCGCCCATCGCTTTGCTCGACAGACGCCTGTGTTGTGCGCTGCCAATGTTGTACGACTAACCACATCGGACGTTTTCTTCAATGCTCTTATCCCACCTCACAAAGTACGGTCTGAAACGCTTTTGTTGTCCTCTTCTCGTCACCAATTGCAACGCCTTGAGCAGCCTCGGCGTCAGCGCTGATCGCCGCTTTGGCCGGCTCTGAGCGGCCTTTTCGCTGACGCCAAGATCCTGCGCCTCGCTGCGGCCCTGCGTGCCGCACCATGACTTGCACCAAGCATCCTCCTGGGGCTGCCCCATGGCACTCTGCCCTTTCTTTTCGACTCTCTGGATTTTCTGCCTGCCTTTGCTCTCACAAGCACTGTCATCTGCCGTCAGCTTCTAAGCGATGGATGTTGGTCTGGTTCGGGTGCGGACCAATCGCGGGCCCCTGGCCTGCAAGACTGCCTCTGGATAGGCTTGTCACCGGTTGACAACCTATGCAGGCCAGCCTCTCTTTGCTCGCTTCCTGCTCCTGGCCGGGGCTGGGGGGCGTGATGCCTCAGACGCTGTCGTGATCCTGTGTTTCTCACGTTTCTCACTTTTTTTCTCTCTATTTATCAGGGGCTTATTTGCCTTCTTTTCATCTTCATCTGGCCTGCACAGGAAGCTTCTCTTCTTCCCGTCAAAAGTTGTCCTCCGTTTTGTCCGCCTCTTCTCCACACATCCACTATTAGATACGTTTGGTCAAACTGGCTCCGCATTCAGCTCTGCTTGCTTCAGCCCGCGCAGATCGCGCCGGCCCCACGACAACTCGAAGATAAAAAGCCGCGTGGCACTACGTCGACTCGGATCCCGGGTTGTGGGAATGCTGTCTTTTGTGTTGCCTCGATCGATTCTCTGACAAAACCGATACTCTGAGAATCCAAGCAAGAACCGAGAGAACCAGGAAGGAGGAAAAACAAAATAAAAGCCCGCCATGCAGAGCATCTTCCGCAAGGTCGAGAGTGGCATCGACAGTCTCTTCACCGGTGGCGAGCACCACTCGCACACGCATGGTGCAGACTGTGCCGAGTCGCACTCGGAAGAGCACAACGGCAACCGCTACCAGTCGTTTGCGCCGCAGACAACGGGCCGTGCCAAGTGGTATGTCGATGGCTGCTCGTACTTTTGGGCCGTGTCCGAGGCGCTGGCCCAGGCGCGCGAGACTATCTACATCTTGGACTGGTGGCTGAGCCCCGAGCTCTACCTCCGTCGCCCGCCGGCGCGCAACAAGCAGTACCGCCTTGACACCATGCTCAAGGCGGCAGCCGAGCGCGGCGTGCAGATCCGGGTGATTGTTTACAAAGAGGTGCCGCAGGCCCTGACCTGTGCGTTCTGGGGGGGGGGGGGGGGGGGGGGGGGGGGGGGGGGGGGGGGGGGGGGGGGGGGGGGGGGGGGGGGGGGGGC
>JADHKR010000045.1:223588-247627 GCA_019925305.1 Sporothrix cf. nigrograna
TTAAAACAGGTGCCGGGGGCCCCGCCCCTTTGTTTTTTCCCCCCCCCCCCCCCCCCCCCCCCCCTTTGACCATGCACCGGTGGCTCGTCGTGGTTGCTAACCAGGCATGCAGTGAACTCCGAGGTAACGCATACCGCCTCTTGACTGTTTGCAGATTTCCTTGTGCTGACCTCCAGCACACGAAACACGCCCTCGAGGCCCTGCACCCCAACATCCGGGTCTTTCGTCACCCGGACCATCTGCCCAGCGGCCATGATTTTCAGGCTGATATCCAGTCTGCGTTCCAGAACATGAATCTGCGCACATTCGACCTCAGCAAGCTCGGCAAAGACGCACTGAAGACGCTCTACGGTACCAGTGACGACATGGTGCTATACTGGGCGCACCATGAGAAGCTGTGCATCGTCGACAACCGCGTTGCCTTTATGGGCGGTCTCGACTTATGTGAGTCATCTGTGTCCCGTATATATATATGCCCAATGTTCCACACCACTGACAGACAGGCTTTGGACGTTGGGATACCAACAGTAAGTTGCCGTGCAACCCCGGAGCAGTGTGAGACGAGACAAGGCATACCAACAGACAGGCCACCCTATTGCCGATGCGCACCCCGAGGATCTCGACGCTATCTTGTTCCCCGGCCAGGACTACAACAACGCCCGGGTCTACGACTTTGAGGACGTCGACAAGTGGGAGAACAACAAGCGTAAGTCCTACACGGATTCCACGGATTCTCGCACCAGCCAGTGTCTCACGTACTCACAAAATGGCCAGTCGACCGCACCAAGAGCTCTCGCATGGGCTGGTCCGACGTTAGCATCAGCTTGTCGGGCCACATTGTCTCGAGCCTGGTGACGCACTTCATTGACCGGTGGAACTACATTTACAGTGGCAAGTACGCCTCCCGCAACGGGGGATATGAGCAGATCCAGCTGCCTATGAAGCTGCACCACGTCCCAGACAGCCTGCGCGACACCGGCGAGTCTCTTTACCAAGGCGGCCAGCGCCTCGTGGGCGGCCTGGGGCGTCGCTTCCACCACGGCATGGACCAGCTCCTGGGCGGCGGAGGCGACGGTCACGAAGAGGGTGCGGCGGGCCACGACAATGGCAGCCAGAGTCTGCACATCCAGCTCACACGCAGTTGCTGTGAGTGGTCGTCGGGCCACAAGATTGAGCACTCGATCGCCAACGCCTATATCTCGGCCATTGCCAATGCGGAGCACTTTGTGTACATTGAGAATCAGTTCTTCATTACGGCCACCGCCGACGACCAGCACCCCGTGACCAACAAGATCGGCCGTGCCATTGTTGAGCGCATCCTGCGTGCGCACCAGAACAACGAGAAGTTTGGCATGGTCGTGTGCATGCCCGCTGTGCCCGGTTTCGCCGGTGATCTGCAGGCGGACGGTGCGCTTGGAACACGGGCCATTATGGAGTACCAGTACAACAGTATCAGCCGCGGAAAGAACAGCATTTACGGCGCCCTGGTCGCGGGCGGCGTGCCTGATCCGACGCGCTACTTGCGGTTCTACAACCTGCGCAACTACGACCGCATCAACACGACACCGCTCATGAGCCGCGCCGAGAAGGCCAGCGGCATTGCCTACGAGGATGCTCGTCGTGAATTCGACGACGCTGTGGAGTCCGGCTACGATGGCTACAGCCGCGACGGTGGCCAAGCTCAGAGCGGGCTCGGCGACAACTACCGCCGGTACCAGGCCGCAGCAGCCGATGCCGTTCGCGACCAGCCCGACCTGTTCAAGACGGCCGACACGGTCTCTTCGTCGTACATGGATGGCGGCCCCGACCTGACGACGCGCGGGTGGATGGGCGAGGGCGAGCCCGGCCCTGCCGGCAATGGCGGTGACGCGGAGCTCGCGGCCTTTGTCAGCGAGGAGCTGTACATCCACACCAAGGTGCTCATCGCCGACGACCGTCTCGTCATTTGCGGCAGCGCGAACCTCAACGACCGCTCGCAGCTTGGCTCGCACGACTCGGAGATTGCCGTCATCATCGAGGACCCGGAAAACCCAGTCGCCAGCACCATGGCCGGCCAGCCCTATGTTGTCGGCGCCTTCCCCTCTAGCCTGCGTCGCCAGATCTTCCGCAAGCACATTGGCCTGCTGCCTGACCAGCGCTGGGACCAGCCGACGCCCAACTTCTTGCCCGTCACAATGGCGCCCACCAACGTGTACGACTGGGGCAGTCCCTCCGACTCCCTCGTGGCGGACCCGTTGAGCCCCAACTTTACGCGACTCTGGCAGTCGACAGCTGCTACAAACACGGCTGCCTTTGACGATGTGTTCCACTGTGTGCCCTCGGACCACGTCCGCAACTGGGAGCAGTACGATTCGTACTTTTCGCAGTACTTTTCGATGCCCGGTGCTGAGGAGAGCGTGGAGGCCAAGCTCAAGGACAAGGAGAAGAAGGAGAAGGAAAAAATCGCCGCGGCCCTCGACCACGATGGCTCGCCGGCCCCGCCAGCCACGCCCACGCCGGCCAAGGCCCAGTATGGCCACGTGGTCCCTGGCTACCCTGGTGGCGTGGCGGCTGTCAAGGAGCGCCTGGCTCAGGTGCGCGGCAACTTGGTGGAGATGCCGCTGCAGTTCCTTGTGGAGGTCGAGGACTTGGCTAAAAAAGGCCTGGCCCTCAACTCGCTGACGGACGAGCTGTACACATGAGTGCGGAGGTAGTGCTGAAGGCGGAAAGAGATTGATCTTGTTTATTATGGAAAATCTGTGCCTAGAGTGACATGAACTGACGGTGATTGCGTATGATTTTTGTATTGTGGATAAAGGACAACCTGCTACTATACAGCGAGAACCTTATATATATGAGTAAAGCCAAAGAAAAACGATGAAATGAAAGAAAAGAAAAGCAGCGAAGACACATAAAAAAACAGCCTAGACTCCATTGTGAGAAAACAGATAGCTCAGAGCAAAACCGCAGAGCAAAGAACCCTGCAGGGCCAATTCATGTTTGGCCAGGCAGCCGTGGACGCTCTCGAGGGCCAGGCCAGACCCCTCAGTCGTTTTTGCCGCCAGCGCTGATGCCCGCCGTCAGGATCGGCAGCTTGTAGTCTTTGGCGTCGTCCAGACGGAAGTGGCCGCGGCCGGTGCGGCGAAAGCGGCCGCGCAGCCAGGAGGCCACGCTCAGCGACATGCCCAGCACGCATCCGGTGGACAGGTAGGGGTGCTCGGAAAAGGTCATGCGGATGTCGAAAAAGACCTTTTCAATGGCGGAGATGGTCAGCTTGGGCTTGATCTTGGGTGGCGACTGGGTGATCTTGTTGAGCGTCTCGAGGATGGAGGTGCGCGACGGCAGGATGGGGTTGCCGGTGGAGGTGATGTCCCAGTAGCGGCGGTTGTCCTCGTCGTTGATGACGACGCGCTCGCCGTCCTTGATGTCGATGCCGTAGGTGGTGCGCACCCAGCGCTGCCAAAAGGCGCCGTCGACCCAGGCGAACGTGACCTCCTTCTTGTCGGAGCGGTCCATGTTGACGTGGATGCTCTTGGCGGCGCGGAGCGCGCGCTGGTCGTTGCGGTCCTCGGCCTCCTCGATGCGCAGCTGCTTGGCGTCGCGCAGCTCCTGGCGCTCCAGCTGGAACAGCTGGATCTGCTTGTCCATCCACTCGCTGGCGGCGCTCTTCATCTCGCGCGTGGCCATGGCAAAGGCCTCCTTGTCGTCGCGCTTGAGGATGCCCAGGACCACGAGCTTGCCGTCCATGATCTCGCGCGCGTTGGACGCGGTGAGCTCCGGCACGATGGGCAGCCACACCGACTTGATCCACGCGAGCACGCGGCCCGTGTCGCGCATCTCGCGCGGCGTCAGCGGCGGGTAGTAGGTGGGCCGGCCCTCGCGCGAGACCAGCAGCCGCGGCCAGGTGGTGATCTTGAAGCGCTCGTACAGCGCCGGGTCGTTTGTCTTGACGAGCCTGGCGCGGCCAATCAGGCTGAGGGGCAGGCGCTCCAGGGCCATAAAGTCCTCGCCGGTCGTGGCAAAGTCGTAAAAGTAGACAAAGACGACCTCCTCCTTGGCCTCGAGCGCCTCAAAGGCGGCGGCGTCGACGTCCTGCACGCCGGCCACCACGTCGAGGGCCTTGTTTGCGTAGGCGACAAAGTCGCCCAGGCCGCGCAGGCCGTCGTACTCGACGCGCTCGCCGCCGCGGAACAGCACGATCGTCGGGTAGCCCTTGACGCGCACGTCCTTGCACAGGCGCGACTCCTTTTCGCAGTTGACCTCGCCAATGTTGAGCTTGCCCTGCATCTCCTTGGCCAGCTGCTCCCAGTTGGCGGCCATGGCCTTGCAGTGGTGGCACCACGGCGCGTAAAACTTGATGAACCAGACGTCTTGCGTCATCGTCACCGCCGTCTGGAAGGTCTCGGCCGTGAGCGGGACAGAGACGCCGTTGGGGTTCTGCGGCGTCGCCGGCTTGGGCGGGCCGCTCCACACGGAGCTGGGAGGAGGAGCAATCTTTTTCTTGGGCTTGGCCGGTTCCTTCTTGTCCTTGCTGGCGTCGGCAGCAGCGGAAGCGGCGTCCCCGGCCCCGACAGCCTTTTCGGCCGTGTCCTTTGTGGTGTCGATGGCGGCCGGAGCGGCAGGAGCAGCAGCGGCTTTGGCTTCCTTGGGGGCCTCGGCCTCGGGCTTGGCCGGCGTCTCCGCCGTCTCCGCCTTGGGCTTGTCCTCGCTGGCAGCGGCGGCGTCCTTTTTCTGTTCCTCCTTTTCTTTCTGGTCGGCGCGGACACGGTCCTTGTTGGCCTGCTGCTTGTCCGCCTTGGCCCTGTCCATGGCGGCAATGCGCTCCTTGTCGAGGACCTCGCCGGCGTCTTCGGCGCCACGCGGGCGGACCTTGCTGCCCTTGGCGGGCAGGTACAGCTTGGCGGGGCGCTCGCCCGGGAAATCGCGGTCCAGAGCGCCTTCGAGGTGGTGTGTCAGGATGGTGCCGTTCTTGACGCCCCGGATGTCGACAATCTTCTCGCGGTCGCCGTAGAGAATGGTGGTCGGGTAGGACTGGATGCCGTGCTGGAAGCACAGGTCAAAGTAGGCAATGCAGTTGATCTGCGCAAACGTGATGCCGTAGTGCTCGGCCGAGGTGGTGTCTCTGCCCTCGACTCGCTCGGTGTAGTAGAACTCGTATATTGTCTGGAAGAACGGCGCAAACTTTTTGCAGTGAGAGCAGTAGGGGCTGCAAAGCGTCAGCAAAAAATAAAAAATAAAAAAATCAAATAAAAAATAAACAAAAGAAAAGAAAGAAAAGACGCGCACAGGGCCGGGGGCAGCGTGCTCCATACCTGTAGTGCTTGACAAAGAGGTACTTTGTCCGGTTGAGGTACTCGTCAAAGTTCTTGGGCGTGAGGTTGATCATGGGCGGCACCTCCACGCCGTCAAAGACCGTGGGAAGCTCGACGTCGTCGGCGCTGGTGTCGGCCGAGGGGCTGGCCTTGGCGGCGGCGCTGTCGGCGGCAGCAACGCAGACGGCCGCCGCGCCCAAGAAGGGCAGAAGCGAGGACAGCCTCATGGTGTCGAGACGACGAGGACCGCTTCACGTGCGGACGCAAAGGCGCTGCAGAGAGGCTCAGAGGGGCGCGGGGGGCGTGTGAGCCGGCGGTACGGCTGCTGCGGATGCGGCTGGCTCGCGCTGCTGCCAAGCGGACGTGCAGGCCCGACGGCGAGCACACGATGCGGGATCGACGACGTCAGGAAAAGGAGAGGCGGATCGAGGCGAATCGAGGCGAGGAGACGTTTGCGGGCAGCAGGGACAGCGGACGGCGGCGGTGGGCGGTGGCGCTGTCCGACAGCGACGAGAGAAGAGAGAGACAGACGACAAGGGAAAAGACAGGCCCGTACGCAGGAACGGCCGTTGGGGTGGACGTCGCCAGATGGTCGAGTGAGGAAAATGAAGCCAGAAGAAACGCGCCAGATAAGCCTCCCGTCTCGCTGTTCTTTCCAGCGGCTTTGTGGTGGACTTTAGCGGGCTCCCCCTTTGTGTTCTTACAGTGTTTCTAGTTCCGCAGGGCCTGTGCAGTGCACCAATGGGAGCGACGCGTTTCGGCGTTAGCGGGTACCTTGCGCCTGGCACTTGTGTGGCGCCAGGCGATGTCACGCGCTATCGCACGGCGCGCACCACCATTGACGAGGTCAAACACGGCCGACGCAAGGCACGCGACGGAGGATGCCCAGGGACACTCGGGCATGTTGAACCCCCCCCCGACACGATCCAAACACGTGCTTGCGTTTCAGCAGAATGACGCAGGCCCCGAGCCCAGCTCTGCAACGATGAGCAGCAGCAGCGCAGCGCCCAAGCGGCCACGCGCGTCTCACGACAGTGATGGCGACGGCGCGTTTGTGCTAAAGTCCTTGTCGGCGCCGGTGAGCCCGCCGCGAAAGAAGCGCCGCGAGGCCGTGGACACGTCGGCCGTGGCCCGGCGGTCGTCGCTGCGGAGCCCGTTCCAGCTGACACGGATCCACGATCTGCCGGCGGCGGCCAACGTCGACACGGTGACGGTCGGCGACGTGTTTGGGGACGCGCGCGTGGTCGAGTGCTGGGAGTTCAACTTTCTGCACGACCTGCCCTTTCTGATGAGCGCGTTCGACGCGGGCGCGAAGCAGCGCGGGCTTGCCGTGCACGTGGTCCACGGCTTCTGGCGGCGCGACGACCCGCGGCGCGCGCGCCTGGAGGAGGCAGCGCGGGCGCACGCGGCGCACGCGCGGGACGGCAGCCAGGACGGCAGCCAGGCCGGCGGCAGCAGCATCACGCTGCACGCGGCGTATCTGCCGGAGCCGTTTGGCACGCACCACGCCAAGATGGCGGTGCTGTTTCGGAGCGACAGCACCGCGCAGGTCGTCGTCCACACGGCCAACCTGATCCCGCACGACTGGCACAACATGACGCAGGCCGTGTGGCGGTCGCCGGCGCTGCCGCTGTCGAGCGAGCCAGAGACGGGCGCCGGCGCGAGCAGCGTCGGCCGGCGGTTCAAGCACGATCTTCTGAGCTACCTGCGGGCCTACAACCGACAGCGCCCGGTGTGCACGCCGCTCGTGGAGGCGCTCGCGCGGTACGACTTCTCGGCCGTGCGCGCGGTTCTCATCGGCAGCGTGCCCGGGCGACACCGCGTGCCGTTCCCCGACGAAGAAGCAGATGCGGAGAAGGGCGGCCTCGCCAGCACGCGGTGGGGGTGGCTGGCCATGCAGCACGCATTGCAGAGTGTGCCGGTGCGAGCGCAGGACAAGACGGCCGCCGAAGTTGTGGTCCAGGTGTCGTCCATTGCCACGCTCGGCGGAAGCGACGCGTGGCTGCAAAAGACGCTGTTTGCGGCCCTGTCGGGCGGCACGGCCGTGGGCGGTCCGGCGGCAGCGGCGTCTCCTCCGACGCGGGCGGCCAGCTTCGGCCCCCTGCGCCCGCCGCCGCCGCGGGCGCCGCCAAAGCCGCAGTTCAAGGTCGTGTTCCCCACGGCCGACGAGATCCGGCGGTCGCTCGAGGGCTACGGCTCCGGCACGTCGATCCACACCAAGATCCAGTCGCCGCAGCAGCAGAAGCAGCTCGCGTACATGCGGCCGATGCTGTGCCACTGGGCCAACGACGCGCGCGCCGGCCAGCACGACGGCGACGGCGATGCCCAGCGGGGGCGGGCAGCACCGCACGTCAAGACATATGTGCGCTACAGCTACAGCGACGGCGACGACGGCCGGGCCGTCGACATTGACTGGGCGCTGCTGACGTCGGCGAACCTCTCCAAGCAGGCCTGGGGCGACGCGCGGACCGCAGCGGGCGAGATGCGCATTGCGTCCTACGAGCTGGGCGTGCTGGTGTGGCCGGCGCTGCTGGCCGGCACGGCCGGGGCGCGCATGCGGCCGGTCTTTGGCCGGGACGGCTTCGAGCAGCCGGACGAGGCCGTCCCCCTGCGCATCCCGTACAGCCTGCCGGTCCAGCGCTACGGCCCGGACGAGCTTCCGTGGGTCAACAGCCTGGCGCACCCCGAGCCCGACTGGAAGGGGGAGACGGTTGGTTAGGCCGCGCGCGCACGTCGGACCGTTTTTGGGAGGTGGATTTAAGTGAATTGAGGGCGTGGCAGAACAGGGACGCTTCGCGGCTGTTTGCCGGAACGCGGCGCTGACTCTATGCTGTCTCGTCCGTCTCCGTCCTCGCATCCCCGATCCTTGCATCCTTGACCCCCGATCCTCGATCCTCGGTCTCGATCCTCGATCCTCGATCCTCACAGAAGCCCAGGTAATGCGCTTTCCCCGTCCACACCGTCTCCCGCTTACGAGCGCACGGCCTCGGGCTCCTTGTCGGGGTCGTACTCGTAGGGCCCCTTGAGGCTCTCGACAAGCTCAATGTAGGCCTTCTGGGCCTCCTCCTGCGTGTAGCCGTCCTCGTCGATGCAGCTCTGCCACGCCCGGCGCATGGCCTTGGCCTGTTGGGGGGGAGGGGGGAGAAAAGGTCAGCCGAGCCGCACAGCAAGACTGCAGGGCGCGTGACAAACCTGGAGCTCAAACATGCCGGGGGCCTTGGCCGTGGTGATGTCGGCGCCCGTGCCGACCTTGTACAGACCTAGCGGGAGGGGAGGGGTGTCAGCCAAGCCGGCGCGCTCCTCGTGTCCTTGTCTGCGGCCGTGGGTGCTCACCGTAGGCCTTGAGGAGAATGTCCGGGCCGGGCTTCTTCTTGAGCTTGCGCAGGTCGATCGCGGCCGTGTCAAAGGCGGGGTTTCCAGACATGATGGCGGTTGTGCGAGACGGACTGGGAATGGGTGTTGGTCGCGGCAGAGGCTGGGTGAGGTCGAAAAGAAGAGGTGGGAGAGAGAAAGGCCGGGAGGGGAAGCCGTTCTGGCGCGTCTCTAGCAGGCGTGCTAAATTGTTGGGCCCGGCCGATGGTTGGGGAAGGACATGGCGGGGTAGGCGCGACGTAATTCCTGCTCTACTCCGCCGTGCCTCGCCGAGCTTTCACATGCGCGGCAGCAGGCTTTTCATCACAAGTCCTGCGCGCTTCGTGCTATCGCCGTCTGCACGACCAGCTGGCTGTTTACCGCGGCGCTTTGTCGCTGCGCCATTCCGGTCTGCATCGGACGCATCGGACGCATCGGACGCATCGGACGCATCGGCCGTTGCCATCGCGAGTCTCACGGCTTCCTTTCCGTGGCCGGCGAGATGCAGCCAGAGACGGCTTTGACTCAGCTGAATGATGGCCGGCCAGAGTCCTCGTCGGTGCAAGCCACATCCACGCCGCTGCTGTCCAGGCCGGCCTCGCAGACGAACAATAATGACGAGACCGGTGATTGGCAGTCCGCAGATCAGGACGCTGGACATTCGAGGCCAGCATCGATGCCGCAGCGGTGATGCAGCCTGTTTGAGCTTCGTCCGGCCTTTAACACCTGGCCCAGATCAGGCAAAGCTCGTTTGTGGACTTATCTTTAAGATTGGATATATCGTATTATTAGCCAGGAACTAGGACGACGAAACAACAAGCAAATCCGTTTGTCAGCAGGACGTCCCTAATCCGAGACAACAGACACGGCAGACTGCCACAACGATCCAATCCCCAGCCCTCTGTTCTTCGTCTTCCTCTCGCCTCGCTGCACAATGGCTCCGACTGTTGTGATTCTCGGCGGCGCCTATGGCGGCCTGCACATCGCCCACTACCTGCTCAAACACAACAAGGAGGCCAAGGTGGTCCTCGTTTCCAAGGTTTGTTTTTCCGCCGTCAGTCTGTCGCGTCGTTCTCTCCGTGCCCCCTCTAACGCGTCCCAGACCAGCCACCTCTTCTGGAACCTGGCCTCTGTGCGCGCCATCGTGCCGGGCGCCGTCGACGACAGCCGGCTGTTTGTGTCGCTTGCAGACGCCCTCTCCCGCTACGCCCAGGACCGCGTCGAGGTCGTCGTGGGCGCCGCCGAGGCGGTCGACACGGCGGCCAGGACGGTCACGGTCGCGGTTCCCGGCCGCGGCGAGACGGTCCTGGCCTACGACCAGCTCGTGCTTGCGACGGGCTCCCGGAACGCCCAGCCGGGGAGGCAGGGCGGCCCCGCGCCCGACGACGCCGCGCCCCTCATGCCCTGGAAGGCCGACGGGACACACGAGGAGATCGCGGCCCTGCTCCAGACGGCGCGCGAAAAGGTCCAGGCCGCCCGGCACATTGTCGTGGCCGGCGGCGGCTCCACGGGCGTCGAGGCCGCGGCCGAGCTGGGGCACGCGTTTGGCGGCAGGCCGGCCGACAAGGGCGGCAAGGAGATTGTGCTGCTCTCGTCGGGCGCTCTCCTGGCCGGCGACGTGCTCGCGGGCAGCGCCGCCAGCGAGCTCAGGAAGCTGCACGTCGACGTGCGCACCGGCGGCGCCGTCACCGCGGCGCGCACGCTTGCCGACGGCCGCGTCGAGCTGGCCGTGGCCGGCGCGCCCGCGCCCGTCGTCACCGACCTCTACCTGGCCGCCGTCGGCCTGACGCCCAACACCGACTACCTGGACGCCGCGCTGCTCGACGCGCGCAAGCACGTCGCCGTCGACGCCTTCTTCCGCGTCAAGGGCGTCGCCACCCACGACGTCTGGGCCGTGGGCGACGTCGTGGCCAAGCCGCGCGCCAGCTTCCTCGTCACCACAAAGCAGGCCGCCGGCGTGGCCCGCAACATTGACCTCGTGCTCAGGGGCAAGCCGCCCCAGGCCGTCAAGCCCATGGCCGCCGACATCCTGGCCGTGGCCACCGGCCCCAGCCGCGGCGTCGGCCGTGTCAACTCGTGGCGGCTGCCGTCGCTGGCTGTCTGGCTTGCCAAAGGCCGCACGCTCGGCCTGCAGATGGCCCCTGGCTACTTGGACGGCAGCGTAGCCTAACGCGGCTTGCCGGAATTTCCAGGGCGCATGGACACAGACAGAAAATACCCAAACCCTTGTTGAAGCTCGCGCAATTGACCAATCGTCTCTTTGTCCTTGTCTTGTACGAAATCACGCTTGAAACAGTATCTACATAACAGCTTGAAACCGAGACGCTCCCGCTCCCGTCTCACCGCCCATCCCGCCTCGTATGCTATCTCCCAGCCTTGGCATCGTCAATGTCCCGGCGCAGCTGCTCGAGGACCTGCTCGCGCTGCCGCAGGTGCGACTCCAGGCTCTCGACCTGCTCGCGGATGGCGGCGAGGTCGTCCGACACGCCCTTGAGCCCGCTTGCGGCGCCGGCCTTGCCCGTGCCCTCCTCGAGGTCGCGGAGCTCCTGGCGCTTGTAGTCGAGCAGCTGCTCCAGCTCGCGCTTGACCAGGGCCGGCTTTGTGTCCCGCTTGCCGCCGGCCGCCGACCCCGCCCGCCGCGCCGCGCCCGCCTCGACGTCCTGGATGCGGCTCTCCAGCTCGGCCAGCTGCTTCTTGAGGCGCACCTCCTCCCAGTCCTCCGTCTTTTGCGCCGTGGAGAAGTCGGTGCCCGTCGCCTTGAAGCCGCTGCGGCCCAGCCGCGTCAGGTACTGGTCGCCAAACTTGGCCTTGCGGCCGGTGGCCGTGCTGTCGTCGGCGCGCGTCGCCCAGCGCGAGTTGGCCGCCGCCGTGCTCGCGTGGCCGACCTGGTAGTCGATCTGGTTGCGCTCAAAGCTGGCGCGCAGCGACGCCGGCACCGTGCGCGGGATGCGGAAGCCCTCGTGGCGGTAGTTGAGAATGTGCAGAAAGGCGAGGCAGGCGTCCTTGCCAATCGACGGCGCCGCCGCCGGGTTGATCAGGTTCCACGCCGACCGGATGTCCGTGTCGGGCACGTCGAGCGACTCGTACAGGTCCTGCAGCGCCGAGAACGCCACGTCGCCGCGCATGTCGCGGCTCTCCAGGTAGATCTGCTCGTACTTGCCCTTGTCCGCCGGGCTCATGTACCAGTCGAAGCCGTCCTTGAGGCTCGGCGAGTCCGGGTCGTCGTCCACGGCCACCGCCTCAAACTGCGCCGCCTTGCCCGTCAGCGCCCGGCCCGCCTGCACCAGATGCGCCTTGGATTCGGGCACCAGCCAGTCCGGCAGCGCGTTCGGAACGTCCGGGTACACCTGTGCGCGATGATGTCAGCACAGACAGCATTCGAAGGAGAGAAGGAGAAAAGGAGAGGCCCGCCCTGCAGAAACGCACCCCGTTCAGAATGTCAAAGATCAGCCGCATGGCCACGCAAAACTCCTCAAAGTCCAGGTTCCCGTCGTTGTCCACGTCCGCCAGGTCCCAGACGCCCTCCAGCTGGCCGTCGCGCAGCCCGCTGTTCTTCAGCACCGGCGCCGCCATGTCGCCCGTCAGGAACTTGCCGCCATTGGTGCGTGCCGAAAAGATGTTCCAGTACGTCTCAATCTCCTTTTGCTCAATCCGCGGGGGCGCCATCGTGCCGTTGTCGTGTCGCCGAAGCTGCTGCGTGGCCTCGAAAGATCGTTGCTGCTTCGCCGTCTCGCTGCTGCCCGGCCGTGTTCCCTGTCCCCTGCGCGTCCTCGGCCGGCGGGTGAGACGGGACGATGAGGGTGGTCGGGGGTGTCTCGGGGGCTGGATGTCGACGGCCTGGGTCCGTCTGTTCGTATGGGGAGCTCGGGCGATGCGATGCACTTACGCATCATTGCAGCTGACGGGGGTCAGTGGGGCTAGCCAGGCACCCCAAGTGTGGCGCTCCTGTGGCTCAAATCCGTTGCCGGGCCAATTGTACTAGCGCCTATGTACCCTTGTTGACGGTCCCGCCTTTTTGGCCTTGTACCTTGTACCAAAACGTCAACACGTCAATCCAGCCGGCAGAGCTTCACCCCATGCACCAACGGCAAGACCGTGCCGCACGTTTGCAGCCCTTGCCGATAGATCCTGACTCCCCACGGCACGGGCGCTGGACTCCCACACACTGCTGGGGTCGGCCTTTGTTGCAAAACGCGCCGCATTCGTCTTTTTTCGGCGTTGGCGTCTCGTTTCTTCTTACGCGTCACGATATCACAACCATACATTGCATCGCGTCCCGGCCGCTGCTGTGCCCACGCCTCCAGCCTGCTGCACCGCAGCATCGCGTCCGCGGCCTCTCCCCATCTCTCCTCTCCCACAGCCATGGCGCCCCCGCGCGAGGCGCCCTCACGAAGGGCCACCAATGCCTCGGCTTCCGTGGCCGGCCTCCGGTCCGCCGGCAGCAGCATCGCTCGGCCCGGCGTGCGGCAGGCCACGAAACGCGTGTCCACGGCACGGCACCCGCTGGCGTCTTCGTCCTTGTCGTCTGCCGCCGCTGCCTCCCGCATCGGCCGTGCCGGCGCCGTGTCCCCGGCGGAGTCGCTCATGTCCATTGCCACGCCCGCTGCCGCCGGCATGAAGCGCAAGGACCGCGACTTTGAAGCGGCGGCGGCGGCGGCGGACACGGACTCGGTGGTTGTCTCTCTTGCCGAGGAGACCAACATCAATGTTGTCGTGCGGTGTCGCGGGCGCAACGAGCGCGAGGTCCGCGAGAACAGCGCCGTTGTCGTCAACACCGACGGCGCCAAGGGCAAGACGGTCGAGCTGATGATGGGCCCAAACGCCCTCAGCAACAAGACATACAACTTTGACCGCGTCTTTTCGCCGGCCGCCGACCAAGGCATGATCTTTGACGACGTCGTCAAGCCCATCCTGGACGAGGTGGGCTTCCTTTTCCCCGGCCTTTTGCCGTGCCTTGTTCGCTAACTCCTGCAGATGCTCTCCGGCTTCAACTGCACCATCTTTGCCTACGGCCAGACAGGCACCGGCAAGACCTACACCATGTCGGGCGACATGAGCGAGACGCTCGGCCTGCTGACAGACGCCGCCGGCATCATCCCGCGCGTGCTCCAGGCGCTCTTCAACAAGCTCGACGCCGACGAGTCCGACAGCATCGTGCGCTGCTCCTTCATCGAGCTCTACAACGAAGAGCTGCGCGACCTGCTGTCCGCCGAAGCGGACACGGGCGGCAGCTCCTCAAAGCTCAAAATCTACGACGACAACTCGCGCAAGGGACACGCTACGACCGTGGTCCAGGGCATGGAGGAGCGCCACATCGCCTCGGCTGCCGACGGAATCAAGCGGCTGCAGGAGGGCAGCGTGCGTCGCCAGGTCGCAGCCACAAAGTGCAACGACCTCAGCAGCCGCAGCCACACCGTCTTCACAATCACCGTGCAGACAAAGCAGGTGACGGAGTCGGGCGAGGACTATTTCAACACCGGCAAGCTCAACCTGGTCGATCTCGCCGGCAGCGAGAACATCCAGCGGTCCGGCGCAGAGAACAAGCGTGCTGCCGAGGCGGGCCTGATCAACAAGAGCCTGCTCACGCTGGGCCGTGTCATCAACGCGCTCGTCGACCGCACGGCCCACGTCCCGTACCGCGAGTCGAAGCTGACGCGCCTGCTCCAGGACTCGCTGGGCGGCCGCACAAAAACGTGCATCATCGCCACCATCTCCACGGCCAAGAGCAACCTCGAAGAGACCATCTCCACGCTTGACTATGCCTTCCGCGCCAAAAACATCCGCAACAAGCCGCAGGTCAACCAGCTCATCAACAAGAAAACGCTGCTGCGCGAATTCACGGCCGAGATCGAGAAACTCAAGAGCGATCTGATCGCGACACGACAGCGCAACGGCGTCTACCTGTCCAACGAGGCGTACGAGGAGATGACCGTCCAGAGCGAGTCACGCCGCATCCTCGCCGAGGAGCAGGCCGCCCGGATCGAGACGATGGAGAACAACCTGCGCCACAAGCTGCAAGAGCTGCTGGACCTGACATCCAACTTTATGGGTCTCAAGAAAGAGCACGAGGGCGCCAAGACTGAGCTCGACAAGACAAAAGACGTCTTGGAACAGACGGAGCTGGTTCTGTCTGCCACCCGCAAAACGCTTGCCGAGGAGACCCGTGTGCGCGAGGCGCACCAAGCAACCGAAGAAAAACTGGCCGTTCTCGGCAGCAATCTCATCTCGACGTTGGAACGAGCCGTCAGCGACATTGACGGCCTGCGCGCCAAAAATCGGCGCAAGTCCGACCTGCAGGGCGTGAACCGCAACACCTGGGCTGGCTCCCAGGCCCAGGTCTCGGACGTGACGCGGCTTGTCGAGGCGCGCATCGCCAACCTGCGCGATTCGCAAGAACAGCACGTCTCCAGCATATCACGCCGGATGCATAGCTTTGTCGAAGACGGCCAGCAGAGTTTGGCGTCCACCCAAGCGCTTCTCGACCAGAATCTGGCATCGTTCGAGGCGTCCAGGTGCGGAATGCTCGCGCAGCAAAACGCGTCCAAGCAAGACATGGACCGGGTGCTGGAGGAAATCGGCGCCGTTCGCAGCCATATCAAGGAACGCGTCGGCGAAAGCCTCCAGGCCATTGCGTCGGCGGCCGAACGAATTGCAGACGACGTCTTGGGCGAGCTAGACACGTTCCACAACCACCTGCACGCGTCGTACAGCGCACTGGGCAAAGACTTCAAGGGCGTCTTTGAGGGTCTCTTGCAACAGCTCAACAGCCAACGCGACGAAGCCAACAGCCTCCGAAAGCAGCTTGAGCTCGCCGGCCAGGCGGCCGTCCAGTCCAACGCAGCCATTGCCGACAGGATCCAGCAGGCGATTGACGACGAGCGGAGGCAGGCGGCCGAGGACCGGCAGCAGCTGCTCGCACAAATCGGAGGCCTCATGGACGCCCATGCAAGCAAGCAAGAGTCGCGGCTTGCCGCCAAGACCGCGGCCATCCACGAGCAAATGGCGGATTCCACCACGACATTCCAGGGCGGCCTCGAGGCCTATGCCAAGGGCATGGATGCCTGGGACACCGATGCCGGTGGGTTTGCTGCCGAGGCAGGCAAGTCGCGCGATGCGCTGAAAGCAAAACTGCAACAAGACTGGGTGACGGCAAACGCACACAGCACATCCATTCAGAACACGGCAAAGTCGGTCCACGCCGAGACTGTGCGCGTTGTGGCTGAACAGATGGAGGACCTAGACGGTCAGATGCAAGGCCTGGATGCTCTTGTTACGCGGGCTGCCTCGCGCAACAGCGAGCACCTTGACGAGCACACCGCGTCACTCGGCAAGCTGTCCGAGGTCGTGACGGCAACATTCTCGGAGCTCTCTGCACAGGCGCGAGACACCATTTCCCGCGGCGAGCTGCTTGTGGAAGAGGCAGAGGCCGACATCCAGGGCCAGCGCAGGGACTGGGAGCCGACAGGCCAGACGCTCTGCCAAGCTCTGAGCGACCTGCGGGCATGCGTGTCAAGCACAGCTCTCAGGGAGTATGTTCCGACGGGCGAAACGCCAGAAAAGGCCCAGTATACCTACCCCTTGGACCTGCCGCGGACGGCGCCGCATCGTTCTCTGATCGCCGGCCTGTACCACACATCCGGTGTGCGAATCAAGACGGACGACGACGGCATCATGGGCGACAACGACGACGACGACGAGTTTCAGGATGAGCTCCTCGACACGATGCCATCGCCGAGCAAGCACTGCACAAGTGACAGCACCGCCGCACCGGTCATCTATAACGATTCCGACCGTGCTGCAGACGCTGCAGAGGGCCAGCAAACCGGCGCATTTCCCCGTGCGTCATCGCAGCCGCCCATGTCTGAATATGCGGTGCCGCCGGCGGCCTCCGTGTCGTCGATCCCCTCGCTGAGCATGAGCTTGCGCGAGGTGAACCCCAACCTGACAGCCGGATCGACTGGATACGACACGGGCTCGGGCGGCAAGAAGGGGGGCAGTGTCGGTGCTCTTGTTGCTGCCAGCATGGAGGGTGCCGTGAGCGGCGCATCGGCTGTCGCCGCCAAGGGGAGCGGCTCTGGCGACGGCCACACGCTGCCAGTGTATCGCCGGAGAAGCCTGCGTCAGAACCACGGCCCGCCGCCTCCAAAGCAAGCCAAGACACGGACGTCGGTCATGGCACTGGAGGGTCGTGAGAATGTACCGCCCTCTGCGTTTTCCCAGAGTTTGTCACGGCGCCGGAGCCCGCGGCTTAACTAGACAAGGGCTGCCGTGGCGCGGGCATCAAAATAAAGCCTTTTTTTCTGTTTTTGTTTCTGTTTTTGGGCTATTCGTTCTTTATTTTTATATCCCACGGAGCGGCACGGACACGGCTTGGAGATACCATGAGTGGTCTTTAGAGGTTCAACTGTCTTGGATGCTAAAGTATACATATCATTTATTTTCTAGGTTGATAAAATGTGATAAATGGTATTTGGTGCTCCGCAGTTTGTTGTTTCTCGTACAAAAGTCCAGCCTGCCCCGCTAAATCATATGACGTAAGCAACGCCTCGAGCGCTTCACAGCAGAAATCTCGACTCTCACCAATTCACATTTTAAACATCCGTTCTCCTCGACAACGAAGCCGGGGCATGCACATCTCATGTTGCGCCTGCAGACGGACCTTTGCAAAAGAGCGAGAACAACAGCCTCAGCAGCGTGGGGCGCCGTAGCAACCGCATTTGGAGGAGCGAAGCCGGCCCTCTTGACGACCGCGACACGGACAATCAGCACCTCTTCTCCGGGACGCTGTCTGCGCCAGAGACGCGGGGCGGCGGCAGCGGCAATGCCGTCTCTCTCGGCCGGTGTCCCGTACGGCGAGGGGGGGGAGGCCCTGGACTTTGCGGGCATGCCGCGCACCTACGACCGCGCCCTGCACCTCCTGTCTCTGTTGCCGACCAACCGCGATGTGACGTCGCTGTTTGCGATGCCGAGGCCGGACGACGGCGCCGGCGCGGCGGCGGCGGACCTGAACGCGCTGGCGATCCCCGAGGTCGTGGCCTGGATGGCGCGCGCCGGCTACACGGACCTTTCGCGGGACCTGGCCCCCCTGCGGTGCATCCACATTGCCGGGACCAAGGGCAAGGGCTCCGTGGCGGCCTTTTGCACGGCGATGCTGGTGGCGGCGGCGGCGCGTGCGCCCGCCGCCGTCGGCCGTGTCGGGACCTACCTCTCGCCGCACGTCGTCTCTGTGCGCGAGCGCATCTGGCTGGACGGCCGGCCCATCGGCCGCGCGCTCTTTGCAAAGTACGTCTTTGAGCTGTGGGCGCGGCTGAGCGAGGCGGCGGCGGCGGCCGACCCGGCCGACCCGGCGCCGTACGGCGCGCACACGAAGCCGTTCTACTTCCGGTTCCTGACGCTGCTGGCGTTGCACGTCTTTGTGCGCGAGGGCGTGCGCTCGGCCGTGGTCGAGTGCGGCATCGGCGGCGAGTACGACGCCACCAACGTCCTGCCCGCGCCGTCCGTCACCGCCGCGGTCGTCACGCGGCTCGGCATCGACCACGTGGCCATGCTGGGCCGCACGCTGCAAGAGATTGCCTGGCACAAGGCCGGCGTCTTCAAAGAAGGCGTAGCAGCCTTTGCCCTCCAAAGCGGCGGCGCGCCCGAGGCCGAGCGCGACGCGGAGCCGGCGCCTCCAGGCGAAGGCAGACAGGACAGGGAGGCGGCAGGCGCCGTGCTGCGCCAGCGGGCTGTCGAAAAGAGAGCCCTGGCGCTCTGCGAGATACCGTCCGAGGCTGTTGCTCGGTGGGGAGGCGTGCCTGGCGCAGCGCTGCCGGGCCCTTTTCAAAAATACAACATGGCCCTCGCAGCCGCCGCGGTCGAGCACCACCTCCGGCGCGTCGGTGCTGCGGACAAGACGCCTGTTGGCGCGCCCGCCGAGCCCTTTGACCCGTCCTCCATCTCCGACAGCATGCGTGCCGCCCTGGCCAGCGCAACCTTGCGCGGCCGCTGCGAGACGGTCACGGACGCCTCGGAGGCTGCCGGCTACCACGCCACGTATCTCCTCGACGGCGCACACACGGCGGACAGCCTGGGCGCGGTGGCGCGGTTCTTCGCTGCCCAGCAGACGCCTGCAGAGGCGCCTGTCCGTGTTCTGCTGTTCAGTGCGCGCGACCGCAGCCCGGGCGGCCTCTTGCGTGCTCTCCTCGCCGGGACGGCGGCTGGGGCCTCCACCGTGCGCAAGGGCTACTTTGACTTTGCCCTCTTTGTTTTCCCAAGCGAGATGGCCGAGGCGCGCGAGGCCGCGCTCGCGACGATGCGCGCGGCGAGCCCAGGCACGGCTTCCCAGGCTTGCGACAGCGTGTCTGCCGCGGTCGGCCGGATCCGGGCTCTGTCGAGAGGAGGCCCGTGCCGCGTCCTGGCCACGGGGAGTTTTGTGCTGGTGCGCGAGGTTCTCCAGGAGCTGGACGCCGATTTCGAAGAATAATCAAACACGAACACCCACGTCTCAACGCACGCTTGGCGCCGCGAGGGGAATCTGTGCCAAGGCAAGAATCTGTGCTTATTGCCGTTCTAGTCCTGGGCAGCCGGCATCTGCGTCGAGGCAATCCAGTTTGCCATGGAGGCGTGGCCGCTGGGGTTTGCCGGCTCCACGCTCGCCGACGAGGCCGCTGCTGCGCTGCCCGCCCCAGACGCCGAGAGCGTCGTTTGGACGCCGCGCCCCCTTGGAGGCCCGCGCCGCTTGACCACGAGGCAGAGAACGCGGCCGTAGATGGCAAAGCCCTCGTAGATGACGTCCATGGCCAGCTTCTTCTTTTTCCGGCTCGCCACATCGTCGTCTTCGGGGACGATGCGTGACCGCTTGGGCGGCGGCGCGTCGGCGTCGGCGTCGGCGTCGGCGTCGCTGTCGTTGCCGCCCTCGTTCCCGCTCACAAACAACGAGTCGCCGTCGCTCTCGGCCCCTTGTCCGTCGGCGGCCTCGTCGTCGCTGTCCTGGATCTGCAGGGGCTCATGCCGCGGCCGCTTGGAGCGCCGCGCTGCCGTGCCGGCCGCGGCCCCGTCGTCGTCGTCGTCCTCGACCTTGATCGCCTGTGCGCTTTGGACTTGGGGAATGTCCTGGAGCGCGAGCGAGGCTTCCTCGTCGCTGTCCTCGATGAGCAGGTTGGGCGGCCCTGATGCCCCTACTGCTGCTGCTGTCAGGACGATGTCGTCTTGGCTGGCATCGCGGCTTCCGCCGCCGTCGTCTGGAAGCTCGACCCGGAGGCCGTCGCCGTCCTCGCCAAGCTCGACGGGCGCGTCGCTCGTCCCGCCCGTCAACTTGTGCGAGTTGGAGACCAGCCGCGTCTGCGTCTTGTCGCGGGCGCGCCGGTGTTTGTAGAGCAGGGAGTGCCGCGTGTTTGTTTCTGTCAGGAAGAGAGAGACCTCAAAGTCGTCTGGGAGATGTGTCGTGTAAGCTGCGAGAAGCAAAAAAAAAAAAAAAAAGCGTGCATGCCGCAGCCCTACCTTCAACGAGCACGTCGCGGATGGCGCCCTTTTTCTTTGTGCCCTTTTTCTTGGCCCGCTCCCGCTCCTCCATCAGCTTCGGCAGCACCAGCGGGCGCACGCTCTCGATCACGCGCGGCAGCACAGGGTCGCGCGGATGCAGAAGCCATGACTGCACGAGGGCCGGATTGTCGACGTAGACGCGGCACTCGAGCACCGAGTACTTGCTGATGCGCAGGTAGCGGCGGACGGGCGCCATGGAGAGCGAACGGGGCAGTCCTGAACGTCTGTTGACGGAGCCGGTCGTGAGGGCGTGGCGGTTTGAAGGTCGTCAATCGTCAAGTTGAGGTACTCGTGGTTATGACGTGAAAGGCGGGTGGGTCCCTGAAAGATGGGGAACGCCCAACTGGATGGGCACGTGGAAACCCACCTGAAAATAATTCGCTGCGGGACGTCACGTTACCTGCCGAATGCGACGTCCTGCGACCACCAACGCACCCCGACCACGCCCTCCCCGGTCCCGTTGCTGCGTGCGTTGCCGTGCAGACGCCCTGGGCCTCTGCAGGAACAATGTCAAAGTCGTGGGCCGCGACGCTGAAGCTGCCAAAGTCGACCTTTCCGTGAGTTGCCGTCGCGCCGCCCGTCCTCTTGTCGTTTGTCTGCTTCTTGGGTTGCCTGACCTCGTCCAAAGACCGCGGCCGCTGGCTGAGCTGCGCCCGTTGTACCTGCAGCGGAGCACCGACGAGCTGTACGAGTGGCAGCAGGCGAACCGCCCGGAGCGCGACCCCTTTGTCGTGCACGATGGCCCGCCCTATGCCAACGGCAAGCTGCATGTCGGCCATGCCCTGAACAAGATCCTCAAGGACATGAGCCTGCGCGTCAAGATGCAGCAGGGCCGGCGCGTGCACTACCGGCCCGGCTGGGACTGCCACGGCCTGCCCATCGAGCTCAAGGCCCTGGCCGCCGCATCGGCCACGGCCGCGCCGGCCGGTGCAGCCGGGCTCACGCCCGTGGCCATCCGCAAGATCGCCCGGGACCTCGCGTCGCGCACCATTGTCGACCAGATGCAAGAGTTCCGCAGCTTCGGCGTCATGGCCGACTGGGACAACCGGTGGACCACCATGGACCCGGACTACGAGGTCCGGCAGCTGCAGCTGTTCCAGAAACTCGTGCAAAAGGGCCTCATCTACCGCAAGTACAAGCCGGTGTACTGGTCGCCCTCGTCGCACACGGCGCTCGCCGAGGCCGAGCTCGAGTACAACGACCGGCACCTGTCGACGGCCGCGTTTGTCAAGTTCCCCATCTGCGCCGGCAGCGGCGTGCATCTGCCGGGACACGACGCCAGCAGGCCTCTGGCGGCCGTGATCTGGACCACCACGCCCTGGACGCTTCCTGCAAACGAGGCCATTGCCGTCCACCGCGACTTTGACTATGTCCTCGTGCAGCTGGGCCAAGAGGACCTGCTTGTGGCCCAGTCGTGCCTGGACGCCTTTGCCGCGCAGTGCTGTCCCGAGGGCGCGTCCCAGCCGACCGTCGTGGCACGCTCCATCCCGGGCGCGGACCTGCTGTGCCTGTCCTACACCAACCCGCTGCGCGGAAAGACGGCCAAGCCGCAGCCCATCATCCACGCCGATTTTGTCACGGCCGGCTCGGGCTCGGGGCTCGTGCACATTGCCCCGGGCCACGGCTTTGACGACTACATTGTCTGCATGGGCCTGGGGCTTCCGGCCCCCGCGCCTGTCGATGCCCTGGGCCGCTTCACGGCCGAGGCCTACCCGGACGACCCGTCCCGGCTGGAGGGCCTGCCGGTCCAGGGCGAGGGCGGCGCGGCCGTCTTGGCGCTCCTGGGCGACAGCGTTGTCGCTACCCATGCGTACCGCCACAAGTACCCGTACGACTGGCGGACCAAACAGCCCATCATCATCCGCGCAACCGCGCAGTGGTTTGCAGACGTCGACCGGGTCAAGGCGCCTGCCGTGGCAAGCCTGCAAACGGTCCACTTTGTCCCCGACGCCGGCCGCAGCCGCCTCGAGAGCTTTGTCAAGGGCCGCAGCGAGTGGTGCATCTCCCGGCAGCGCGCATGGGGTGTCCCCATCCCCGCGCTGTACGGCGACGACGGCAGCGTGGTCCTCACGGAAGACACGGTGCAGCACATCTTGGCCGTGGTCCAGCAGCGCGGGACAGACGCCTGGTGGTCCGACGCGCCCGACGAGGCCGCCTGGATCCCCGAGGCCCTCTGCAAAGCCAATCCCGGCGTGGCCTATCGCCGCGGCACCGACACCATGGACGTGTGGTTTGACAGCGGCAGCAGCTGGACGCAGGCGGCCGGCGGCGCGCAGGCCGACGTGTACCTCGAGGGCTCGGACCAGCACCGCGGCTGGTTCCAGTCCAGCCTGCTGACCCGCGTCGCCGCTCTGAGCAATGCCACGGCGTCGCCCCCCCTCTCGCCGGCGTCGGCCGGGGCCCTGGCGCCCTTCAAGACCCTTGTCACGCACGGCTTTATGCTTGACGGCGAGGGCAAGAAGATGTCCAAGTCGCTGGGCAACATTGTGACCGGCGCGCAGGTCATGGACGGCACGCTCCTCCCGCCCCTGAAGGAGAAGAAGAAAAAAAAGGCACGGGGCAAGGCCAAGGACCCGGCGCCGTCTTCGCCCGGAGCCGGCGCCGCCAACGGGGCTGCCGCTGCCGCCGTCGCATACGACGCCCTCGGGCCGGATGCCCTGCGGCTGTGGGTGGCCAGCAGCGACTATACCGGCGACGTGGTGATGAGCGAGATGGTGCTCCAGGCCACGCATTCGGCGCTGGTCAAGTACCGCGTCATTCTCAAGATGCTGCTGGGCTCCATGCGCGAGTCAGCCCGGGCTTCCCCGCTGGCGACGATTGACCGCATGGCCCTGCTGCAGCTGCAGGACACCATGCAGGAGGTCGGCGCCGCCTACGACCGGTTCGAGTTTTACCGCGGCCTCGCCAGCCTGAACCGCTGGCTGACCAACGACTTGTCTGCATTCTACCTCGAGGCTGCCAAGGACCGTCTCTATTGCGCCGATGGTGGCGGCGTGCTCGAGCCCATCTTTCTGGGCCTCACGCGCATGCTGGCGCCCGTGGTGCCGATGCTTGTCGAAGAGGCCTGGGACCACGCCCCTGCCTGGCTGAAAGAGTAAGTCCACGTGCGCAGAAAAAAAAAAAAGAGAGAGAGAGATGCTGCAAGACTAACGGTACCTAGGTCGACCACGCACCCTCTCCATCAGCTGTACAGCGATCCGCTCTTTGACGAGAGCAAGCTTCCTGGCAACGAGAGGGCCCGTCTCCGAGCCGCGATACCGACCATCTACGCGGCCCATACAGCGGTGAAGACAGCGTCGGAGCATGCACGAAACGCAAAGGTCCTGGGCTCGTCCCTGCAGTGCTCGGTCGTGCTGCAGGTCCCAGAGGCGAGCGACGCTCTGTCTGTCCTGCGGCAGCACGCCGACGAGCTGGCCGACATGTTTGTCGTCTCGTCGATTTCGATCGTCACGGACAAGCAGCAGGTTGGCGGCGCGTCGAGCCGCGAATGGCAGTACACTGCACAGTTCGATGCGGGCGGCAGCAAGCCGGCCACGGCGTTCGTCTTGCCGCCAGACATGGCAAAATGCCCCCGGTGCTGGCGCTATGCGGCTGAAGAAGAAGACCACCTATGCAAGCGCTGCGAAGACCTTGTCGGGGGCAAGTAGAACAGGCAAGGACGTGTACGATAGAAAGGCGTTCCACGTCGGCAAGGAAATCGATAGGACTGGAATAAGCCATAAGCCAAAAAAAACGATACCCCTCTGATATGCAGTGCCACGCAGCATACCGCCAAAGCAAAAAAAAAAAAAAAAAAAAAAAAAAAAAAAAAAAAAAAAAAAAAAAAAAAAAAACAGAGCCCGCCACAGAAAAAAAAAAAAAAAAAAAAAGAAAACAA